>CM035443.1:53762820-53787820 GCA_020310875.1 Ceratopteris richardii
ACAATATAATTTCATTTTCATGATCATTTGAGTTCATATTTCCATGTTCTTGTGAAGTGTACTACTCACTGCCATATCTCTCCGTTTTCTTAGTCAGATTGCAGAGATGGTTTATCTAAGATTGGTGCATTATTTTTAGTGATTTAACTTGGTAAAGTTAGCTCTATAAGTCTACTATATGCTCATCTATTTTCATTTCATTTGGTTATTGAAATATTCAGTTATGTTCAGTTGAAGTCAACCCTGTTTGTTCATTTTCACTTCTCTGTCAGGTACCCGACTTTTTTACTCATCTTGTTAGAGCTATTTCTCAATGTGTTCTTATCCAAACTCAATGATTTAAAGTTTTTTGGATTCTGCATACTGTCTAGTATAAGCATACAAAGTTTCATGGTCATTGGATTCATAAATCTTGAGTTAGGCTCATTTTTGTGCTCCCTAGTCTCATTACTATAGCAGCCCGTGAAAATCGGGATGATGTCATCACTTGTTAAACATCATTCTTAGTGTGTGGTTCATTATATTTGATGCGATTACTCTTGAAAGTTAGATCTTTATGTTAACTAGATTTCCCCAAGAGGAATTAAGTTAATTGCCTCTGTGATCATAGAATTATGCAAAACACTGGACAAGTGTATGAACCAAAATAGCAAGTTCTTCACCTCTAAGCTAACTCCAACTTATCTGTTTTGATCTATCTTTTTGAGAGTGATCTTCCAAGGTACATAGGGTGTCTAATACATCCAGTGGCAAGCTAAAAGGGCCCACCACATACTCTTGGAGTTCATTTGACTGGTGTAGATAAAGGATTTTGCAACACCTCTTATCTCCTCAATTCTATCTCAAATTTTTTGTTGCCTCACATTAGAAGTTGTAAGACATCTCAGGAAGTGTGGGATGCACTTGAAGCCTTCTTCTCTTCAAGTACCAAAGCTAGGAAGCATCAACTATGGCTCGATTTCACAACTCTCAAGAAGGCTCCCAAACAAAATGTGACTGATTTTGTCACAAAGCCCAAGGACATAACGGATCAGTTGGGAAGCATTGGAGAGGTAATAGATGAAGAGCAAATTGTAAGGCAGGTCATCAATGGCTTGAAGGCAGATGACAAGTGGGAAGCGTTCACCACAGCTATGGATTTGTACATGGACATGCATGTACCTGATTTCAATACACTCATTGGACAACTACTTACTCAAGAGGCAAAGCTTATAAAAAATGGAGAAAGCTCTAAAGGTAATCAATCTTTGGCTTTATACACTGATAAAAGCAAGTCCAAAGATAACAAAGGAAAGGCAAAGAAAGTGGATGATGAAGCAGGTACATATCATGTTAACTATGCAGGTAGAGGAAGACATGGCAGAGGTAGACGAAGAGGAGGTAGACAAGGCAGGGGAAGATCCCAAGACTCCAAATCATGTTCTATTTGTGGATTAACTAATCATACAACTGAAAATCGCTTTAGGAGTTCCAAGAATCAAAGAGGGAGAGGATACAATAGAGGAAGTTATGGCTACTCAAGAGGAAGGTTCAACAATTATCATGGCGGCTACAACAACTACAATCATTCAAACTATCAAGGAGGCTACAAAGGAAGGAGAGACTACAATAACTACATAGAAGACTCAAACAAAGAGGATTCATTATTGATCATGAACATGGCTATGCCACAAGGTAAATCTAATGAGCATGTTTCCTACATAGATTTAGGTTGTTCAAATCATGTGGTAGGAAATGTGGCACTCCTATCAAATTTAGAAGATCCAAGGAATAAGCATGAGGTACAAACAGGAGATGATACAAGACATCTTGTGGAGAAAATAGGCAATGTCAAAGCACCTGATGGAAACATCAACCTACTCAGTAAGGTACTCTATGTCCCTACCATTACAAAGAATTTGATAAGTGTTGGGAAAATAGTAGAGAAAGGGTTGCAAGTCAGGTTCACAAAAATAGGAGCATTTGTTGAAGATCCAAGTCAAGGATTCAGAAGAATTGCAAAAGGTGAAAACACAGGTAGATTGTTCACATTTGAATTACGAGACACTAGAAACATTGCTCTCTTTAATTATGGTAGTCAGACACTCAGATAATTGGAAGTATGGCACAAAAGGTTAGCACATATTGGTGAAAGGTCATTAAAGCAAATTTGCAGGGACCAAAGTGTACTTGGACTCCGTAATTTGTCAAAACAACATATGATTTATAAGTGTAGTGCATGTCAATTTGGAAAGTCTCACATGTTACCATGAGCAAAATGGAGTGGCAGAAAGGAGGAACATGACAATTGTTGAAGCTCCAAGGTCCATGCTAAATGAAAAGCATTTGCCTAATTATCTATGGGCTGAGGCTGTATCTACAGCCACTTACTTGATTAACAGGTTGCCTTCAAAATCTCTTGATGGGATGACTCCATATGAGTCTTGGAATGGAAGAAGACCAAGCTTAGATCATTGTAAAATTTTTGGATGTATTGCTTTTGCTCATGTTCCTTCACAGGTTAGAGGCAAGATGGATCCAAAGGTAGAAAGGTGTGTATTTATTGGATATGACAACAATCAAAAGGGTTACAGGTTATACAACCCTACCAACAAAGGATTCTTGGTAAGCAGAGATATAGTTTTTGATGAAAACAATTCATGGTATGAAGATTCATGCAGGAAGGTCAATTTACCATATGATCTTGAAGAAGATTTTCCAAAGCTTGGTAGAGAACAACCGAAGATTGAAGAACAAGACACCTCAGAGGATGATGAAGAATATCATATGGAAAAGATCAAAACATGGAAGTCTAAAGGTAAAGCAAAATTGCAGGAACTTGGACATGAGGCAGAATCATCACATCATGGCCTAAGAAGATCTATGAGGGAAAAGAAAAAACCAGAAAGGTATGGGTTTGACACCTCATTAGTAACTAAACATTCTATCTACCTAGCACAAGACATAAACCAAGAGGAGCCATCATCATTTGAAGAGGCCAAAGAAAAAAGAGAATGGAAGCATGCAATGAAGGAAGAGATTGAAGCACTTGAGGAAAACAACACTTGGGATTTGGTGCCAAGACTTCATCCATGAAGGTAATAGGATCAAGATGGGTCTATAAACGTAAGAAGAATTCTGATGGTTCCATTAACAGGTATAAGGCAAGGCTTGTAGCAAAAGGCTTTGCACAAACTCAGGGAATTGATTATGGGGAGACCTTCTCTCACATTAGGAAAAAAAGTGAACCCTGCATGGGCCTTGTAAGGATTCCTAATTTTTAGGGATTAAGCTTAATCTTGTACTTTGTTAAGGGGACAAGTGCATTTAATAGAGCACTTTTTGGTAGGCTGAAGTAGGCTTTTTTTTAGGCTGAGCTAGGACCTTCTCTCTCTTCTGCACATAGAGAGAGAGAAAAACCACTTTCCACCTCATCAAATCCGTCCATCTTTATGAATAAAAAAATGAGTTTTCTGAAAAAGTCTCTTTTTCAGCTATTCTTTATTCAAAATGGCCCATACTTTTATGTATATGTCAGAACTTAATTTTTTTAGACTTATTTTTATAAAAAATACTTAAAAAACATACTTTTCAAAATCCCTCCAAAAGTTAAGTGCCACATCATCAAACTCGTAACTTTGGTTGCCCCAAAACATGAATTTTTGAAAAAAAAACTCATTTTCCCTCTAACATACTGAAAAAAGTCATTTTGACCTATCCACATACCAAAACACACTTTTTTTCTTGCACATAGCTACTGTACTAGCCATTCCAGCCATCTGTGTGCTTCTTCCCATTCGGTGCTGGAGTTTTGGAACATCATGGTGCTCACATGTATTACGAACATGACACCAGCACCAGCGCGTGCTCCTCACTCAAAGAGTGTACATGTTCGTGTTCCTACAGAATTTGCACCAACAACTAGAGGTAGCAATGACATAGATTCTCAAAATGCACGACGTGCAGCTGGAGAGAAGAATATTGATCTTTGGGTCCATGGTGCTTTGTATCCCTTGGATCCAATGGCTAATGTTCATCCTAGATTCCATACTATCTCCACATTTCTACAATTCCTTGGTTCCGGTGAAGATGGACTCCTAGGCTATTGCAAGCGATTGTCTAACCATTCTACATCTATAGCAAATTATTGGATGCAACAATGTCATCACAACCATTTCAAGATACACAGTTTAGAGAGTGCTATACACACTTTAGAAAGTGCTATCAAATCTTTGGATGAGCACAATAATAGTCTCAAACAAGATGTGGAAGAAAAGGAGAGCACAATTACAAAGTTGAAAGCCAATCTTACACAACTAAAAGAGACTCCACTTGGGATGAGATTTAGGAAACGACCATTATCATCCTTTCAAGCTCTTTCAACTGGTGGTGGAGCACGGAAGCGACGTGTTTACGCACTTAGGTATGTATTTCCTTTGTTTAGTTATGTTAAAAGACTTTTAGATTGAGATTCTTATTGTGCAGGTCATTTGTTGAAGATGCGAGTGCTTCCTCAACAATGGAGGATCAATTGAAGTTTCTGAATTCTTGTCTTAGCAACAAACATGTGCTTATGATCTTGGAGTCACCAATAGGAAATCACATCAAAACCCAAGTGATTAAAGATTTTGCAGGCAACTTAGAAGATATTATTAGTCCTAGTGAGGTACAGATGGTATGTGATGAAGCAGGTGTTAGTACTAGAGCGTACACTGCATTGTACAATCTTTTGAAGGAGGCTCTACAAAACAAAGGTATTTTCCAGAGCATTTTTCCATGCCCTTACAAGGTATCTGTGAGGAAGAAGATAA
This sequence comes from Ceratopteris richardii, assembly GCA_020310875.1. Classification (NCBI taxonomy): domain Eukaryota; kingdom Viridiplantae; phylum Streptophyta; class Polypodiopsida; order Polypodiales; family Pteridaceae; genus Ceratopteris; species Ceratopteris richardii. The sequence continues at coordinate 53,767,611 of CM035443.1, forward strand.
CCAATGAGGATGTAGCCAATACTCTTGGCAATTACCTGCATATAGAAGATGTTATGCCTGCATCCATTTATCATTCATCTACATCAAAGAAAGAGTTGAAAAACACATCTAGACAGGGATTCATCTACACAAAGTACAACAACATATTTGTCAATTTGGAGAGGCTCCAAAAGGAAATGGTTAAATTTTACAAATCCACACTTCAAGGTATATCCATTGTTTTGATAATGACATTCATAGTATTTTTAATAATATAATGTTTGTTATTTGATGTAGATTGTGGTTCCAAACTCAAGTTTGTATTGAAGCTAGACGAATGTCAAATCATAAAGGGACGCCGTATGGAGAGACTTAGTGTGACACTCATGAACGAAGCTATGGCCCATGCTATTATTGATGATAGTGAAGAATCTACCCATCACTTTACATATAGTGTCCAATCGGAGAAAGATATATGGTGGTTAGGTGCTATTGAAGTACCTAAAGAATCCAATGATGTTCTTACATGGATTTTCAATAGGATCCCATGGATCACAGAGGTGATAACTTCTCAAATTCATGGTGCCAAAATCAATGTAGAAAGCCTTGGTGATTTTGAAGTAGAGTGGCACTTAGGTGGAGACTTAAAGACTATCAAATGCATGTTAGGGTGCAAACAAGGTGCATCTACTCTCTATCCTTGTCCATATTGTCACGAGGTTATAAACGAACAAAGAGAAAACAAAACAACATAGATGATTTAGTTGATGACACAATGCAACTCCATCTGCTGAATGGGATACACCTATAATGAGGTGTCCCATGTTAGGTACACCTAATCGTGACATGTCAGATAAGGATTGGAATCCCATTATTCCATTCCCTTTAGTCAATGTCCACTTTTGCACCTTGCATGCCTTCATGAGAATTTTTGATAGACTATTGAAGCTCCATATAGAATACGCATTTGCCATGAAGCCAGTTGATAAATCTATTCAAGCTATAAAGAAATTGGAGGAACTTCTTAATTCAATTGGTTGTCATGGTGGAAATGTAACCCTAGTTGTTAAGAAAGTTGGAGAATCTCAAGATAGCTTGCAACAAGTGTCAATGACAGGGAATAAAGCAAGACATTTTTTTAGAAGAGGTACTAGCACTCAAAATAATGAACGTTATGAGCTGTGGAAAGACCTATGCATGATCACAACAAACAATGACTCTCAAGTTGATCTTTGTAATAAGAGAAAGAAAGTTTGGTCGAGCTTTGATAAGGTTGTAGGCTTAATGGGTCTGACTAGGTCTAGTGCTATTCAACGTCAAATGTTTCAAGAAACATTAGTGGAGTTCACCAAGTGTTTCATTCAATGTTGGGGAGAGAGCAATATAACACACTACATTGTAAGTGTAATCTTCTTCTACAAGTGTTCATTGCACTTACCTTTTTCCAATGTACTTAACAATTTTTAGCATATTTTGTTTGCACATGGAGCTTTTTTCATGCATCGATATGGGTCATTAGAGATTTTCAGTACCCAAGGAATGGAAAAGTCACACTACAAAGCGAGGGGTGTCTACTTCAAAAACACCCGACATGGTGGTGGCCCAATGCAATCAAACTACATGGAGGAGATGTTTAATTGGTTTTACCGCACTACATTCTCGAGAAAGTTTTTTGTGGAACGACTTAGGGATTCAAAATTGGCAAAACTTGCAAGAAAGATGCAACACAACATTGCTAGTGAGAAATGGAAGTCATCGTTAGGTCCTCTTCATCATGCTCAGTGGCGTGCAAGGAGACAACGAGAAGGCTCAGCTTGGAAGTAAAGTGAATTCGCTATTTCCCATTATGTGGTAATACATATGATTATTGTAATCTTGATTTCAATGTGTTATTATTTAATATATAATATTCTGTATGGTTTTAAACAGGTTTTGTCCGTTCTAGTGTGAACAAATAGTTTTTTAAAAAACTCTATAAATAGAGAGAACTCACTTCATTTCACACTTTTTGCAACTCAAGAGAATGGCACGCACCAAGCAAACTGCAAGGAAAGATCGCGTCTTCTTTCCTAGCCCTCATCTAGGGACACAACGCCCACCATGGTTGCAACCCCCCCAAAGGCCTCGAAGTGGTTCCCAGAGCACATCTGTGCCTGTTTCACACAATGGCACACCACCTGGGAGCAATTCAGTGCGAGAAAATGAAGTTTCCAATAGACAAGATTATTATACTCCAGGACGATCAGAGGCCATTTCAGATGATGAGCCACCAACAAGGACACCCATCAAATCAAGACCCAAACAGAAGTTGATCAGAAGGAGTGTACCAGAGAGCGACGAAGAGTCATCCCCATATGAGGAAAGCAACAATCAACCACCATGGAATGATATGCAAATACCAACGAGCCATAGGGTGACACATGGAGGTAAGACACTTCCACAAGGACAAGGGCAAATACCAACAGAGGAGGAAAGAGAGCAAAGTCAACAACCACATCAACAACAAAATGTGCAAGATGAAGCTGGGCCCTCACATCGTGTACATCGGAGAAAAAAAAACTATCAACCTCGACGTCGACCTCAACGCCAGCCAAACATACCTCCCAACCCAAGAGCTCCACAAAGACGAAGGAAGCACTGCAGGGCTTTTGCAGAGATACGACACTACCAAAAGTCCGTTGAACTACTCATACCACGAAGAGCTTTTGCAAGGGTAGTGAAAGAGGAACTACAAAGCTACCAAACAGGTCTAAGAATACAAGGGATAGCACTTGAAGCACTTCAAGAGCCAGCTGAGGCCTACCTCATCTCCATGCTTGAGGACTCTAACCTCTGTGCTATCCATGCCAAGAGAGTAACCATACAACCGAAGGACATTCAGCTAGCAAGAAGAATTAGAGGAAATAACCCATGATGTGTATATTATACCCTATGATAGGCTACTTTGCGATGTAATACAATGGATAATAGAAAATTTTGTTTTGACTTATATTCTTTGTCTCTTTTTTCTCTCTCACTCTCTCTCTCTCTCTTTCAGTCAGTTATATATGGATTCAGTTAAACATGCATGCACTTGCCTATTGTTTTATGACTAGATATGTTCCTTTTCTACATACTGGTGTGCAACATGTCTTTTTAACACCAAAAAACCCCCAGCCACAGAAACGCGGGATTCAGCCCTGCAAAATTTTTGCAGGACTGAATCCCGCGTTTCTGTGGCTGGGGTTTTTTTTGCAATATTTGGTCTTTGGTAAGCATAAGACATATGGTAGAGATGCAAGGGTCTAGGTATTAAGAGGTTATACCCTATAGGAATTGAGATCTTTAGCTACTAAAGGCTGAGTTTATACCCTACTGAAAACTTCTGGTCCTGATAATACCAAAACCAATTGAAAATCTGAAATTACATAGTTTCCTATGTATTGTAGCACCTAAAAACACTACATAAGGCCAAAAAAGCCCCAGCCACAGAAACGCGGGAAACAGCCCTGCAAAAATTTTGCAGGGCTGTTTCCCGCGTTTCTGTGGCTGGGGCTTTTTTGGCCTTTTTTAAGCATATAATCATACAGAGGACCAAAGCAAAATACAAAGACCCCCAATTAGATACAATTTGTGGAGAGAAGATAAGTTCAATTTTTTAGCACATTCATAAACAGAACTAGACAAATGATGAAAAAAAAAGCTTGTATTATCAAGACATTACATCATTTCTCAGCTGCCTTCAATTTCTCCACAACTTTCTTTCTCCTTTGGAGAGATTGAGGCAGCTGGTAAGTCAATACAGATCTTGATATTACATGGGGGTCTTGCATTCCAAGACTCATGGCGATACCTATTTGCCCTAATACTTTCCCTCTAAAATTAAGTCCTAAAGTAGTTACAACTAAGGATTTCCTAACCAAAATGACACAATTAGTGCCTTGGGTAATTGTACATAAACACAAAATCTTGCTAAGGGCCTTCAAGCACCAAGTGATGAAGTGCCCATCGGGACTGTAGTCTTTGTGTATGATAACAAAATCATCCTTTGGCAACTTTCCGATGTAGTTTGCCAAGGATGCACCACTCCCACGAGAAGCTCGATCCCCACCAGACCTTGCTGCGAACTTGTCGAGCTCAATTGCTTCCTGTTAAGAACAAATGAGAATTCAAGCTCTTACAATGTTAACTTAAAATTATCGATTTATTTAATTCAATTACCACTTACATCATGAAGCTTGTCTTCTTCCTCCCCTCTTCCAGGGGCATCAAGATCAATGCTAGAGTGGGCCATGCCACTCTGCTCTGCTACATGGGATGTAGGAATTTTTTGCTTCAGTATCCTCTCCTGTGCTGCACTGAACTCCTCCTCTGTAGTAGAATTGTTGTCATCATTTAAAATATCAGCACACACCATTGATATGGTGTCTGCCACAGAATCCCCAAGTGGGATGGACTTCTTTTCAAGTATGTCAGATGTGTTGTCAAGTGGAACATCTGACATTGTGGAGAAAATACTCAAGCATTCATCTAGACGTAGACCGAATGCCTTCTCAATGTCATGGAGTAAAATAAATTCCTCTCCATCCACAACGATGCAGGAGAGATATTCAAGTTCCACCTCTGGTAATGTGGGCTCAGAGGGGTTGAGATTTGAAGGGGGGGCCTCCTCCATGCTTGATTGCACATGTAGTTTATCCTCAACACCACCAGGGAATTCTTGGTGGATTGTAATGCTTTCTTTGGAAAAATTTATGGCCTCTGGTTGAGGCTCATTCTTCTCCTTAACAAAACCCCCAGTGGCAAGGTTGGGGAGCTCAACAGGTGTAGGTTCCGGCTCCTCATTAATAATAAAATATGTTGTTGCAGTGTAGGATAGGTACTTTGTACCCATCCTCTTCTTTTTGTTAAGTTTTTTTACTAATGGCACAGAGTCATCTAGTAAGTGCCCAGCAGTTTCCGCAATTGCCATGAAGCGCTTAAGGCGCTTCATGAAGGCTTCATCGCCTCTATGTATGTAGAGTAGAAGGTCACATGGAACCCATTTACCCTCGTAAGGCGGTATTTCTATAGAAAAACGCAAGATGTAGTACTCAAGGAACTCTATGATTTCCTTGAGCACATCAGAGTTCAGTTGAATTGTTTTGTCTAGATCAGGGACCCTAGACAGTAGGTCATACAAGTGGTTCTGACCTTTGAACTCAGTTGATTCCAAGAACTCATTGAAGAGTTCACGTGGACGTTTGAGTTGCAGGGTACTGGAGGATGCGGCAGCCATTGCGCGTGATGCTAGCTTGTGTGCGTACTCTGCTAGTGATTGTAGCTCTTCTTGGTTGCAAAAGTGAGAAATGAGAGAATAAGTGTTGCTTTTATAGTAGTTTCAAAATTTTAAAGTGAGTGGGACCCATTTTAAAACTAAAACTGATACCTTCAAATAAAACAATCATGCACAGAACTCTCAAAAAAAAAACTTTTGCTCATAAAAAGATTGAACAGAATCATTAACCAGAATAAGATACACGACAACACAATAGAAAAAAAAAAATCTCAGAACTTTAAAATTATAATAAATTGCCATTGGAAAAACCAAAGATTTGGCAAACTGTACATCATATTGAGATCAAAAAATTTTACATGCTACATGTCTTGCATGTTAAATACATTGTTGCAGATGTAGGATTATAAATGGAACATAGGTGTGTGTACACTGTAGCACTCAAATAGTCCTTGAGCTATGACAATGAAAGTTGAGTTCCATCCACACTCCATTCAAGGAGGACTTTAATTTTATCCTCCAACCTCTTACCAATCTGCAGACAAATAGAAAACTTTAAATGAACATATTTGAGTGTAAGAATTTGTATAAACAAAAGAAGAAATACCATATGCTACTTACCTTATGCCCTTGTATTCTGAACTTTGATTGATCCAGATCCTCAAATCCCATGATTACTAGATGTTCTCTCACGTTGGCAAGAGTCCAATGATGATTTACTGAAATAACTTCCATTTCATTGTTGGGTAGATTTATCTTAATTTCAAATGAAATTAAAACACCCTCAGAACTTTGTAATGGTATCCATTCACCAAGTTTACACATCCAACGATCATAATAGAATCTAATGTACAATGAAGTACGATGTTTCAAGTATCGAAATCCTATGCCTCTTGCACCAATTTTACAAATGTATCTATCCCCTTTGGTGCATCCTTCTACAAGTCCCCATTTTTCACCTAGCAAACACTCTACCTGCTCATACGTGATATCTTTTAACATGAACATTGTTGACGTCTCTAGAATTGTGAATATCTGAAATAAATGTACAAAACAATGAACAGGAACACACCAATGTAATCCTATAGATCTTGAAACTCTTGTAAATTTCAAAGAGTTGTGTATGTCCATCACCATCTTATGCTTCAAAGATGTTAATGTCCATACATCAGGTTGCGGCCACTCAAGCTTTAAGAGAGAATCTACCTTAATCATCTCTAACTTGCCAAAATCATTTGATGAAGAGGGTACAACATATGTATGTGTGTAAAAGAAAACTCTCTCACATAATAGCTGAGCAGGACGGGCTTGTGGAAAGACTATCGACCCAACATCTGCATGCAATGCTTGGGAAGTACCTCTAAGACTATGAAGTGGTTGTTCTTCCACCAAGGTAGAAGGAAATATGTCTACAACAAAAAAATACACAACTTAGCTAGGTATATTCTGAAATTTGGACAAAAGTCAATGAGTAATACTTACAGTTGATAGGATATCTCATTTTGTTTGAGTTTTCCAATTTCATGGTTGACATTGTGAACACATGTTGTACAATGGCAACAGTTTCACCATTTTTGAGCTTTTTGAAGCCTAGTAACTTCCCTTTCCAATGAAGATCCAAGTTTCCACGATCTCTCACACGGTGAGGACCAACACCAGAGGGTTGCATGTACACCCATGCACCTTTGCAGAACTCCTGTCCTAACCAAAATCCTTCTGGAGCCTTGATATTGTGACATTTTATCGCGATAACCTCATCTTTTGGACGTCTATGAGATTTAGGTTTCTCCATTGGAGATCAGGCTATGGAAATGACAGTAGGAATTCAAAGAAGATGATGCATAGAGAAAGAAATGGAGATGCAGGAGCTGCAATGGTGTGCTAGGGAGAGAAAGTAGTGGAAAGAGATGACTTTTTGGGACCTGGGTATGAAAATGGGAGGTTTTGGAGGGAGAAAGTTGCATTTTGAGTTATTTTTGAAAAAGTCACTTTTTTCACTTCAGTTCATGCACGGATTTTGATTTAGAACCCAAAAATAGCACTTTTGATCCTAAAAAGTGGTTGGGGGACCATTGAATGGTGTTATGATGAGTTTTATAACTTTTTGAAAATTTTGAATTTTTGGGCCCAGGTAAGTTACGAGATTCCTTTCTCTCTCTAGAGGCAAAACCTGAACATAGGGGAATCCTGTCCCCTCATCCCCCTTCAGCCTAGTGATTTATAGGCTATAGACTGTGTCCACCACCCTCCTCTCATTGGTCCATCACTAATCACTCCTTAATCCAAAAGGCCCATGCAGGGTTCATTTTTTTCCCTAATGATGTGGCAAAGATGCCTACTATTAGGGTTTTGCTTAGTATTGCCTCTTCCAAGAATTGGAAGATACTTCAACTAGATGTAAAGAATGCATTCTTGAATGGTTGGATAACAGAAGAGGTATATATGGCACAACCACCTGGTTTTGAGAATCAAGTTTATCCTGATTATTTGTGTAAACTTAACAAAGCATTGTATGGTCTCAAGCAAGCTCCAAGAGCTTGGAATTTTAGGCTTGTTTTATTCTTGCAGGACAAAGGTTTTCAACCAAGCAAGGCAGATCCTTCACTCTTTATAAAAAAGAATAATTCTGAGATCATCTACCTATGTGTATATGTAGATGATATTATATTGACAGGAAATGATGCAGATGGTATGAAGAAGATCAAAGATCAAATGAGAGAAGAGTTCAAGATAAGTGATTTGGGTTCACTTACCTACTTCCTAGGTTTGGAAGTTGTCTACAAAGATCATGGTTTGTTTGTCACTCAAAGAAAGTACATTAAGGACATGTTGGCAAAATTCAAGATGCAAGATTGTAAGATTGCAGGTACTCCAATGGAGGTCAATCACAAATTGAGCTCACATGAAGGTGAACTCATAGAGGACATCACATCATATCAAAGTCTAGTCGGTAGTCTCAACTATGCCACATTGACAAGAAGAGATATATGTTACAGTGTGAGTGTGCTAAGTCAATTTATGCACACACCAAGGAAACCACATATGGATGCTGCCAAAAGGATTCTCAAGTATCTCAAAGCAACCATAAATGAAGGACTTTATTATCCTTATGTATTTGATTTAGGTTTGAAGCTATTTTTTGATGCAGATTGGCCTGGCTCCAAGGAAAATAGAAGGAGCACTTCAAGTTATCTTACCTTTGCAGGTTCAAAGATTATTTCATGGTCATCCAAGAAGCAACCCACAGTTGCTCTCCCTTCTATTGAAGCTGAATACAGAGGTCTTGCCATAGCTACATAAGAAGCTATGTGGATGAAGACATTATTCAAAGATCTTGGATTGGAGTTTGGAACTCCAACTATTCATGGTGACAATATGAGTTCTGTTCATTTGGCTGCTAATCCTATTTTTCATGCAAGGACTAAACATATTGAAGTTCAATATCACTATGTAAGAGAGAAGGTTCTAAGAAAAGAGATTCAAATATCATATGTGTCCACTCATCAACAATGTGTAGATATTCTAACCAAAGCATTGGATGGTACAAAGCTTTGCAAATTCAAGGCTATGATTGGTTTACAGGTAATCTTGGAAGATTGAAGACCTCAAGCATACTTGGCTTGAGGGGGAGCTGTTGGAGCAAATCTATGACAAGTCTAAGTATTGGCTTGAGTCCCACAAAGTCATAGAAGAAGCCTTAAAATGAAGACAATGTAAAGTTCACTTGTGAACTACCTCTTGTAACTTTTGAAGAGCTCACTTAACGTAAAAGTGAAAGAATCTTAAGTGGTTGAGTCCACTTGATCAAAAAGGGAAAGAGGAGCCACTAATTTATGATTTGTGGTAGATAAAGAACCAAATCAATCACTAATTGATTGGAGAGTAATTGAGGGAGTTAGCCTCCCAAACTCAACTATAAATAGATGGTTGTTTTACTCGTGGTTAGAGAGACCTATGTGACCACCTCCAAGAGCTGAGCTTTATGCCATATCAGGGTGTGATTACAAGGCACACATATGTATCAGTAAGTCCACTGTATTGTACAAGCAATATACTTTCATTTTCATGATCATTTGAGTTCATATTTCCATGTTCTTGTGAAGTGTACTACTCACTGCCATATCTCTTAGTTTTCTTAGTCAGATTGCACAGATTGTTTCTCTGAGCTTGGTGCATACTTTTCAGTGATTTAACTTGGTAAAGTTAGATCTATAACTCTACTATATGCTCATGTATTTTCATTTCATTTGGTTATTGCAATATTCAGTTATGTTGAGTTGAAGTCAACCCTGTCTGTTCATTTTCACTTCTCTGTCAGGTACCAGACTTTTTTACTCATCTTGTCAGACATACAAATTTTCATGATCATTGGATTCAGCATACTGTCTAGTGTAAGCATACAAATTTTCATGATCATAGGATTCATAAATCCTGAGGTATGTTCATTTTTCTACTCACTGGTCTCATTGTTGTAGCAGCCCGTGAAAATCGTGATGATGTCATCACTTGTTAAACATCATTCTCAGTGTGTGGTTCATTATTTTTTATGCGATTACTCTTGAAAGTTAGCTCTTTAAGTTAACTAGAGTTCCCCAAGATGAATTAAGTTAATTGCTGTTGTGCTCAGAGAATTATGCAAAACACTCGACAGGTGTATGAACCAAAATAGCAAGTTCTTTACCTCTGAGCTAACTCCAACTTATCTCTTTTGATCTATCTTTTTGAGAGTGATCTTCCAAGGTACATAGGGTGTCTAATACATCCATTGGCAAGCTAAAAGGGCCCACCACATACTCCTGGAGTTCATTTGGCTGGTGTAGATCAAGGATTTTGCAACACCTCTTCATCTTGAAGCACATACCTATCCATGTCTTCACAGGTCCTTAAGTGCACCTTTTGCTACTTGAGTGGTACTTGACTACTTGGGTTGTTTTATCCCAATGGGGATCCCTACCACTAGATTTGCATGCTTTTTTTGACTCTAACTAGGCTAGTTGCTATGAACCTCGTGTGTCCACTAGTGGTTTTTGCTTCATGTGTGGTAGCTCATACATATCTTGGTTGAGCAAGAAGAAGCCTATTGTGGCCACTTCCAATTGTGAGGCTGATTATAGGGTAGCTTTCATAGTGACTATTGAGTGTGTGGCAGAGACACCCTATGGCTGATTTGGGTGTTGGTCAGTCTTCTGCCAGCAACATCTTCACTGATGTTTAGAGCACATTGGCATTTCTGAGGAACCCTTTGTTCCATGCTCGCACTAAGCACATCAGGTGCATTATCATTATTTCAGGGGTAGGTTCTCTACTCGAGAGATGAGCTTGGCATATGTGCCCACGGAGGAGAACATTGCCGACCTTTTCACAAAGGCTCTGCCTAGAGAGAAGTTTGAAGCTTTTCGTAAATATTTGGGGTTACTTCCTTTTGTGGAGTGATTTCCACATAGGTTGGCACTTCCTTATACATGAGTGCTAGCTCCTTGTTCACAGCATCACTTCCAAGGGGGATTTGTTGATATGTTTAGGTACTGATGTGTGTGAAAACACTAGGATCGATGAGGAACTTTTTTCCCTCTTTAGGAGGTTTTTCCCCCCGGCTTGTATATATGCCTATAACCCTAAGAGGTTACTACTCGTTGTACATTCTGGTGGTAACACATTTTGTATTGTGTGTTGTGCTCCAACCTTCTTCTTCCTTGTTCTGTTAGCGTGCTTCTGTAGACATCTAACTCCAACAATATCAAAGAACAACAAAAAGAAGAATGTGTACCTCATAGTATGGATGGTCTGTAGTTTTCTATGCAATTCTTTTAAATTTTCACTCTTTTCTAAGATGATCCAAAGTATATTAATGCTAGAACTCCTAAAAAATGAAAAAAAATATCATCTCTTCAATATCTGAATATGGGGGTATAGTCTATAATCTCTTAGAGTATGCTATAATTTTGAGCATTGCAATCAATCGCATGTCAAAGTCTTGGAATCTACCCATGGGGATTCCTTGAGACCATAGAGTGCCTTATTAAACTAGAAAACATAATTACCTTTGATTTTATCTTCAATCCGAGTTGCTTGGTTCATTTATACCACCTTGTCTACCTATCAACTCACAAAATCATTTTTCATATCACTCTTGTATGTCTTACAATGCTTGCTATCTCCTATTACAATGATTATTGTGGTGGTAGACATCTTTGCTATATGACGAACAGTGTCTTCATAGTCCACTTAATATGATTAAGCAACCCTTTTAGCTACAAGCACTACTCTACATTAAGAAATGCCACCATATAAGTGCATTTTTTACTTATACAACCACTCATTTTTAAAATAATTTTCATGTTCATATTCCTTGGCACCAATCTCCAAGGTTTTTTCTCCTCCAAACCTTTAATTTCCTTATGCATAACCTCTTTCCATTCTGTGCAAGTATCTCCTTCTTCAAAGCAGGTGGATAATTCAATAACTTTCATCATATTTGCAATGTGCCTAGCCAGGAATGAGTCATATTTTTAACCTTCTCAATTTGAAAACTTACCCTATGAAACCTTCTTACTTCAATAATCCACATATTTGAATATTTGTATGTTTTTAGACCCTTCTTTACTACATAACTTTGAGGGGAATTTTTTTAGTGTAATCTAGTGCTTTGGGGTCTCAACATGCTTAGGAGTAATGGTATAATGTTTACCTCTATAATAAGTTTCTTTCCCCATGTTTTTATCCGGATGTAGCCCTAAACAACTAGTTAGCTTTGTAGAATTCACATTTGTAAGGACACTACATTTTCTCCAAATCTTTCATTTTAATTGTCTTGTTTGTGTACATTCCTTGTCCCAAAACGCCAATAGATTTCTCTCTATTTCTTCATGAATGAGACATGAACAGTTTGCATAATGAATTAAGGCCTTAAGAATCGTTTTTTCTAATACAAACTATCAGATTCACTTATGAGAAGAAATGTTTCCATAAATGTTTGTAGGATGAGGGGACCTTTCCTCATATTTTTGATCTATTTTAAAATCTCATGTCCCTATGCAATTGTATCTTCCATTATTAATTATGGATGATTCAAAATGTAGAGTTTATGTTCTTATTTTGATAATGCTCCAAAATATGAATAGACTTGGTACAATAAGCCCCTTCCTAGTTATTTCGTGGACATGATCTTCCTTGTTTGTTAAAGTCCTGTAGATTGAATAAATGTATTCTCATAGTTTCAATTCAAGACCCTTCTCTAAGACTAGCACATAAGAAATTCCTAAGTTCCTCTTTTCTATTGATTTATTTTTCTTCATTTATAAAGGATCTTATCGCATGGAAAAGCTTAGGTGGTGTATTTATTCATTTTCTTGAGCTCCCTATCTTTATAGACTTATTAATTGTTTCTCAAGCCATGTAATGTTGCAATTCACTACACTAAAATCCATACATAGAGCTAAGATGGCTACCTTCCTCTATCTTCCAAAAATCGTTTTTTACTACGCATGGATGTTTATATCTTGAAATGTGAAAGTGATCTACTAAAAGAGTCCCATCTAATCCTAAAGCAATATAATTGGGGTTTTTCAAGATTATATCAAATGAAACCTTAGGTTTCTAATAGATGTCCTTGAAGCTCAAGGAGTAGCAACCCCTAAATAGGGATTGTCTATTTTCAGTTCTTGCTTTAACCTATGTCATTGTTCTAGTCTAATATGTTACAACTCTTAGACTTCTTATCCTGTATCTTGTTAATGTCCATGATGGGAGATTCTATAATCTCAATATTATTTTTGATACCTACGGTTGAAAATAGTGAGTTCTCTTTCATCATTTTAGACCATTTGCATCCATACCTATAGTCCTACATTGTGAAATCCTTTCTCCGTATTATGGACTTATCAATATTGAGTTCTGCTACTCTATTAATGCCCTTGTTTCATTGTATTTCCATACATGGGTCATCCATTGACCTATTGTTTTTTGTATTATGTGTCTTATATACTCTTAAAAGGCATATCTGAATGCTCTTCAAATATTCTCAAATGGCTAGAATTTTTCTATACTAGGAATCACAGAAAACAAAATAGAAAGAATAGTATTTTCACTTTAAATTCCAAAGAACAAGTTAAGGAGTTGAATACAATAAAGACTTAATTCATTATCCAAAATCCTATGTCTCTAATCAATCTTGAATGCAACAAGCAAAATCAATTTGATGGTGATCAAATGAAGCTTCAGAGTCTCTTGCAATAGTTTAAGCCTTACATTCACATTCGACTTAAGAGATAGCTACACAAAGATTCAAGATGATAGTTTATGGATTTCCTTCTTTGAAATAAATAATTATTATTGTGTCTTTATAGAATCTAAAAATGACTAACCACATAGATATCGAAGGTCCTTTAAATGTACCTATTTTGATATCTTATGTCTTGATTAAGACACATCATATCAATAATCTTTATATTTACTCATGATTAGATATTTTCTCACTCCATTTTCTTGCCTGTTCCCAATTAATCTAGAAGAGCCTCTTTCTCTCTCTCTCTCTATCTTTCTCTCTATGTATAAGCATATAGGAGAGAAGAAAGAAGAACACTAGTTCATTGAAAACAAGGACACTTAATGGAAATGTGAATATTGTATCTGTATTATGTTTCCATAGAAATTATCCATATTCCAACATTGGAACAACTCGTTCCAATCCAAACATAAATGATATGCACAACCTATTGATCAATGAAATATGGTCATTGTCCATGTAGAGATACACAATATTTGATGTATTATATATGGCTTTCAATGTTATGAGGGCACTATGAAAGCAATGAAAATAATGCAGTAGTGGGTGTTGGTACAAGTCAAGCCTTCACATTTGGCTTGGACATCTACTTTGAAGACTCTACATGAAGCAAGGAGCATAGGAACACTAGCTTATGAGTTATTACCTTTTTATCCATTGTAAAAGTCTATATGACTTGGTGCATTATGCAATCACGCCTAATTGATTGAAAGTCACGTGAAACGTTGTTGATTGATTGAGAGAATATCTCAATCAACTTTTTTAGGTGAAAGATTTTAGGAGATTGATTTGAATTCTAATTCAAGTCATCACTCAATTCCTATAAAAGCTACAAGGAAAATATCGCGGGTGACCTTCACTCATCCCGAGGGATTACTGTATCAATCATTGAGTGTGTGAGGTCTACTCTATAGCCTACACCTCTGAGTACCATTGAGCTATGTTTATCATGCCAATGGGAATGTACATTTACATGATCTAATACAAATATTTACATTCATCATCTCTGTTATTCTCTGAGTGTACCACTTCAACTACTGTCAACTTCAAAGAGACATATCTCAGTGCCTACTGAACCAAATCAAGTGATTCAAAGCTTGATAGATTCAGCTCAAAGCATATCACAAGCATACAAAGTTTGAAGCAATTTGATTCAGCCAATTTCAAGAAATCGTGGCCGAAGTGCTCACTGTTGCAGTTCTTACAGTAAACGAGTAATTTTCGGTAGAAGAACGAAGTAGATCTCGTAGAGTAATGCGAAGCTTTGTATGAGAGATAGCTCACTCTATAGCTAGACATCTCTACTTTTAGTTGATCAATCTTTCCGGTGAAAAAGATATCTACACACAGTACAAAGTCTGACCGGAAAGAGGCTGTCTGAACTAGAGGAGTTTTTTCTAAACTTCAGAAAGAGTTCAGTAAGTTAAGAAAGTTCACACGTCACTTCCTTACTTCATGTATGTTCACTTGAAGTAATTATAAACAGAATTGAAGTTCATTCCGGTACAATTCGGGTACGATTACGGTGTCAGTCTAGTGGCAGTCCGGTGAAATTTCGGTGAAATTTTTCCAGTAAAGTTAGAGCATATGTTGAGCACTAGACTTTGCTAAGCTATTGATTGATTACAGAGAATTTCTGAATCACTCTAACTTAGTTCTTCTTGGCGTGGCGGTTTCCGCAAGGCTCAGTCTTCGTCGCGTTATCAAGGAGTAGAATCGGAGAAAAGGATCAAAGAGGGCTGGTGCAAAGCAGGATTAGCAGTACCAACTCAATCTTCTGAGTGCATCCAACCATCTCTCCCAACAGTGGTATCATAGCAAATAAGGTAACATGGGAGATGGTTTTCCTTCATTCATTGACAAATTGGACAGGAACAATTACCAAGCTTGGTCTCTAAGGATGAAGACCTATCTACAAGGAAGAAGCTTATTTGGATTCATATCAGGAGATGAGGAATTGCCCTCATTCAAAGCTAGAGGCCTACCCACCAAAGATGAACAAGAAAGGCTCAACACATGGTGTGCAAAAGATGCTTTGGCAAGGTCTTATCTTCTTAACTCTATATCTGATTTCCTTTTACCTCACATAAGGAATTGCAAGACTTCCCAAGAGACTTGGGAAACCTTGTCAACATGTTTTTCATCAAGTACAAGGGCCAGAAAGAATCAACTATGGATTGAATTCACTACTCTTAGGAAGCAATCAAAGCAATCAGTTTCAGATTTTGTCACTAGGGTCAAAGACATTGCAGACCAACTAGCAAGTATTGGAGAGGAGATTGAAGAGGAACAAATAGTAAGGCAGGTAATCAATGGACTAAAGGCAGACGACAAATGGGAGAGCTTTACCACAACAATGGACCTATACATGGACATACATGCTCCTGATCTAACAACCCTGATTGGTCAACTCTTCACACATGAAGAAAAGCTTACAAAGAATGGAGAACAATCAAAAGGTAACAACTCCTCTACTTTATACACTGATAAGAAGGTTAAAGATAAAGATAAAAGTAAGAAGGTTGATGAAGAAGGCTCTACCTCCCAAGCAAACTATGCAGGGAGAGGTAGATCTTCAAGAGGTAGAGGCAGAGGAAGTAAGCAAGGTAGGGGGAGACCCTACAACTCATCACCATGCAACATTTGTGGATTGTCTAACCATACCACAGATGAGTGCTACAGAAATTATAAGAATCAGAGAGGAAGAGGCTATCAAAGAGGTGGATACTCTCAAGGTAGAGGCAGATTCAACCAACACCAAGGCTACAATGGATACAACAATCAGTACAACAACAATTACAACCACAACCACAACAGTAACTACCAAGGTGGATTCAGAAATAGAAGGGATTACAACAACTACACAGAGGAGCAAGATGACTCCCTATTGATCATGAATATGACCTCCAAGGAAGGTACAAATGATGATGATTTATTTTATATTGATTCAGGGTGTTCTAACCATGTAGCTGGTAATGTGGCACTACTCTCTGATTCGGAAGAACCCAAGGGCAAACATCAGGTACAGACAGGTGATGATACTAAGCATTCTGTTGTAAAGGTTGGTAATGTAAAGACTAGTGATGGTAATCAGAACTTATTGAGTAGAGTACTTTATGTTCCAACTATTACCAAGAATCTAATGAGTGTTGGTCAGATTGTGGAGAAAGGTTTATAGGTCAGGTTCAATCAACATGGAGTATATGTGGAGGACCCAAGACATGGATTCAGAAGAATAGCCAAGGGAGAAAAATCAGGTAGATTATTTACTTTTGAGCTTGAAGACACCAAAAACATTGCTTTATACAATTACAAGGATCAAACACTTTCAGAATTAGAAATATGGCACAAAAGGTTAGGTCACATTGGTGAAAGGACCTTAAAGCAAATATGTAGGGATCAATGTGTGCTTGGGATACCTAATGTATCCAAGCAACACATGATATACAAGTGTGAAGCTTGTCAGTTTGGTAAGTCACACAGATTGCCCTATTCAAAGAAAGGTTTTATGCATGGAGACTACCTTGACTTGGTGCACACAGATGTTTGGGGACCTAGTAAGGACCCTTCCATTTCAGGATCAAGGTATTATGTGTCCTTCATTGATGACTATAGCAGATGGACTGTGTTATACTTTATGAAGCATAAGAATGAAGTGTTTAATTGTTTCAAGAAGTATCTTGCACTGGTTGAAAACCAAACAGGAAGAAACTTGAAAAAGCTAAGGTCAGATGGAGGAGGAGAATACTTCTCAAATGAGTTTGAAGACTTCTTGCAGGAAAGAGGCATCAAGAGGGAGATAACCACAAGGTACTCACCTGAACAAAATGGGGTAGCTGAAAGAAGAAATAGACTCATTGTAGAAACAGCAAGGTCTATGCTTAATGAAAAGAAGTTGCCAAATTATCTTTGGGTAGAGAGTGTATCTACTGCCACATATCTCATTAACAGGTTGCCATCAAAGACACTTGATGGAATGACACCTTATGAAGCTTGGCATGGTAAGAGACCATCTTTGGATCATTGCAAAATCTTTGGTTACAGGATATCAAAGTATGGTAGGTAGTCTGAATTATGCTACCTTGACTAGAATTGACATAGCATATGGTGTAAGTGTGCTTAGCCAATTCATGCACAAACCAAGGGTACCTCACCTAGAAGCAGCAAAGAAGATCTTGAAGTATCTAAAGGGAACTCAGAACCATGGTTTGTATTTTCCTTATACATCAGATATTGATATTAAAGTATATTCAGATGCAGATTGGGCAGGGTGCAAGGATGATAGGAGAAGCACATCAGGATACATATGTTTTGCAGGTGATAAACTAATTTCTTGGTCAGCCAAGAAGCAACCTACAGTAGCATTGTCATCTACTGAAGCAGAGTATAGAGGGCTAGCAAATGCCACTCAAGAAGCTATCTGGTTGAAGCTTTTGTATACAGAGTTAGGCTTATATACAAGATCACCAATTATCTTTGGAGATAATACAAGTTCTCTTCACCTTGCAGCTAATCCAATATATCATGTTAGGACAAAACACATAGAGGTTCATTACCACTATGTGAGAGAGAAGTTGCTTAGTAAAGATATTCAGTTGACTTATGTGTCCACTAATATGCAATGTGCAGATTTACTCACTAAAGCTTTGGATGGAACTAAGTTATGCAGATTCAAATCCATGATTGGATTGCAGGATGTGATTGAAGAATGAAGCTGAAGACTTGAGCCAAAATGTTTGGCTTGAGGGGGAGCTGTTGGTACAAGTCAAGCCTTCACATTTGGCTTGGACATCTACTTTGAAGACTCTACATGAAGCAAGGAGCATAGGAACACTAGCTTATGAGTTATTACCTTTTTATCCATTGTAAAAGTCTATATGACTTGGCACATTATGCAATCACGCCTAATTGATTGAAAGTCGCGGAAAAGGTTGTTGATTGATTGAGAGAATATCTCAATCAACTTTTTTAGGTGAAAGATTTTAGGAGATTGATTTGAATTCTAATTCAAGTCATCACTCAATTCCTATAAAAGCTACAAGGAAAATGTCCCGGGTGACCTTCACTCATCCCGAGGCATTACTGTATCAATCATTGAGTGTGTGAGGTCTACTCTATAGCCTACACCTCTGAGTACCATTGAGCTATGTTTATCATGCCAATGGGAATGTACATTTACATGATCTAATACAAATATTTACATTCATCATCTCTGTTATTCTCTGAGTGTACCACTTCAACTACTGTCAACTTCAAAGAGACATATCTCAGTGCCTACTGAACCAAATCAAGTGATTCAAAGCTTGATAGATTCAGCTCAAAGCATACCACACGCGTACAAAGTTTGAAGCAATTTGATTCAGCCAATTTCAAGAAATCGTGGCTGAAGTGCTCACTGTTGCAGTTCTTACAGTAAACGAGTAATTTCCGGTAGAAGAACGAAGTAGATCTCGTAGAGTAATGCGAAGCTTTGTATGAGAGATAGCTCACTCTATAGCTAGACATCTCTACTTTTAGTTGATCAATCTTTCCGGTGAAAAAGATATCTACACACAGTACAAAGTCTGACCGGAAAGAGGCTGTCTGAACTAGAGGAGTTTTTTCTAAACTTCAGAAAGAGTTCAGTAAGTTAAGAAAGTTCACACGTCACTTCCTTACTTCATGTATGTTCACTTGAAGTAATTATAAACAGAATTGAAGTTCATTCCGGTACAATTTCGGTATGATTACGGTGTCAGTCCAATGGCAGTCCGGTGAAATTTTGGTGAAATTTTTCCAGTAAAGTTAGAGCATATGTTGAGCACTATACTTTGCTAAGCTATTGATTGATTACAGAGAATTTCTGAATCACTCTAACTTAGTTCTTCTTGGCGTGGCGGTTTCCGCAAGGCTCAGTCTTCGTCGCGTTATCAAGGAGTAGAATCGGAGAAAAGGATCAAAGAGGGCTGGTGCAAAGCAGGATTAGCAGTACCAACTCAATCTTCTGAGTGCATCCAACCATCTCTCCCAACAGTGGGAAAAATAATAGAATAGAATGGCATAAATCAGCTGGCCTAAGACAAGCTAAGAACTGAACTATCTATTATGAATTATGGAATGTGTTGAATAAGGAATTATTAGAGAGTTAATTTATTAATGTATTAATGTGCTTTTGGTGTTTTTGATATAGCAATTGAAGGTTTGTGAGGAGCATGAAAGGCATTAAAGGATAGACATCAATAATCACATTTATATTTTATATAATTTTTAAATAAGCCCACATAGAGCGTTTGATTTTTTGAAATAGTTAGTTAAAATAGCGGTTAGGATACATACCATTGTAGACCACGATCTTAAGGTATTCTACAAAAGAGACCAACTTTTACTTTCACGCATGATTTTCAAAGTTCCTCTCATGTAACCACTATTTTTGAGATAATAAAAAATCTTTTAAATACATGCACTCTATGGACTATCAAAACAAAGTGCATGGGGGATATTGCACCCAAAATTGTATTCTCTCTCATCTCCTTGCATATCTATTTTCTCTACATATTTTTAGCATTCATAACCTCTATAAGTGCATGAGTTAAGATCCCGATAACAGTATTATCAGAGTTGTGCATGCATCACTACAGACGGGTCTATGTCTATTTGTTTTAGTGTTTGATCTCTATTCACTAGTCGTTTCCTTTTTGGTTTCCACCTCCACTT
>CM035443.1:53792820-53882820 GCA_020310875.1 Ceratopteris richardii
ATACTTGAGGCATTTTAAGAGATGGACAAAGATCATGATGATGGAGAAGATTTTATCCATTTCATGGATACAATAGAATTTCCACAATCAGAAGCAGATGAAGAACATAAAAACATGGGAAGTCTAGCCCGTAGACCACTATAGACTCAGGCAAAGATATCTATACTATGTGCATCGCTTGCGATGCTCAATCTTCAATACATTTATGGGTGGTCGAATAGTACTTCTTTTAAGATGCAAATCCATAGCTCAGTTAATGTCATGGCATGTGAAGACTAGATCTATAGATGGAGTAATGTTAGTCCCTGATGATTGTGATGCTTGGAAACGAATAGATAGTAAGTGGCCATAGTTTGATAGAGATCCTCAAAACATACATCTAGGCCTAGCTATAGATGAAGTAAATCCATTTGGTTTACGTAGCTCCTCATGGAGCACAAGACCTGTGTGTTTTGTCGATTATAACATCCCAGCATGCCTGACCACAAGAAAGGAATATTTATTATTAGATATCATTGTGTAAGGTAAGTACAAGGTCAAAAGCATGGATCTTGGAAAAGACATGTTGGAAAAGAAACTACCTAACTATTCTTAGAGAAGATATGTCAAATTGCTAGAGGTTGCACAAGACATGCTGAGGAGATTTAAGAATAAGAGAGGAACTGTGAACTTGATTCTCCATAAACTAAACAGCAGATGGAAAATAAACTAGAATTCTTGTCAATGGAAACACAAGTTTTTGAGTCTTTGGAACCTCCCTTACAACATCACTCTTTATTGATGTGGCTCCTACTTCACAATGGGGTCTGATGTGGTTCCAAAGTGACGAAATTTTGAGTTCATGATTGAGTATGCGTGTTTTGTGGCATTAAGGAGGACCTACCCCACCTTTTCTTCACCTAGAGGCATGCTAAATAATATTGGATTTATCTTCAACCTATTTGCCAAAGGATGCACGTCACACTAAGCTACAAGGAAACACTTCTTAGCTCATGTAATAAACTTGATTTTGTTCTTTGGAACATCTAGAATGGTCTCATAGTATGGTATATTTGGAGATCCATAAGTCAAACTACCATGAAAAAGAGCATAAAGTCTATGCATCATGCTTTTTTCAAAGGATTCAGAGATATTGTTCTTCAAAGTCTGGCAGCCATCAAATCTACACCAACAAAAACTTTCTAGCTTTCTCTTCACGTAAAAAATACCCCTCCTAGGAAATGGAGACAGTCCATATTGCAATTGTATTTTAGCTCCAAAGTTGATATGGTTTTGAGATGTACTTAAGTCCTCTCTATAGATTAGCATCTACTCATATTTATGTAACTCTGGTGCCTACATCACCATACCTTAGTTGATGGTGTGCTTCTAATCCTTGCTGTTTTGTTTTGTAGGGGAGGATGCCCCTTGTACAATCACACATTCATCATTAATTTCAAATTTCTTGCATCTTCAAAAAAACATGGATGTGTACCTTGCACCATTTGTGGAAGATCTATGCACTTTATGGGATGGTATTACTATGCGTGACATGTCTCAACCTATAAGAAGATGGGACATGTGAGTGCAAGGCATAGTTATGTGGAGGATGCATGACTGGTTGCAGTATGGTGAATATTCAGGTTTAGCGATTTCAAGTTACCATGCTTGTCCCCTATGCCGGCCATGACTTGAAGCACCCTACTCTAAAGCACTTTAGAAAACCCACAAGTATTCTCAGAATTCAACTTCATTTACTAGTTCATGTGGTTGATGAAGTTTCAGTAGCAAGAACTATCCATCATCGATGGATGTTCTTCTTAGAGTGCTTCATGAAAACATTAAAAGGGTTTGTTCATCAAAGATAATGCCTGGAGGGCACCATTGAAGAGGGGTGGCTCGTACAAGATTCTCTTCTATTCATTACAAAATTTTTACACATGTTGGACCAAGAAATACTTCGCTCATGGAGTGATCATGAAGAGTTTCACCTTGTGGTTGATGAGCCTCAAACTAAAGGGATGAAAAGAAAAATGGATGTAGCTTTCAGAAAGAAGTCGATTATTTTTAGCATCGTTAAAAATGAGCATATGCAGAATTGGTTGTAGAGGTATGAGCTTGCCAAGAGACAAACACAAAGAAAAGAGCTCATTTCAAAAGAATCATTCGACTTGCTTTTTGCCTCTTCCAAAAAATCTTTGACCTCTTCCATCCTTTTCAATGAGCAGATGGCTAGATACAGCCGTTTCACAAGCAAAGGTAGTGGGTGAGGTTATCTTTGAAAAGGAGTAGGAACTTGCAAAGGAATGTGATTGGGAGTACTCTAAATAGGGTGCACTATGGTCTCATGGATGACACTTTTGGATGGCATTAATCGATGAAAATTTATCAATTTTTGATAGCGGCATGACGGTGAACGTTTGTGAGAAAAGTAGAGCAATTGCAAGAGATGAGAATGCTCAATAAGACGAGCTTGAGTATTGTGAAGTGATCCCATATATCTTGAAACTATCCTACAGGAAGATTTGAGTACTATATGTTTGATGTCAAATGGTTCAAAAAAGTCATCTCTAGACTAAATGCAATAGTGAGCCTAGATATGAGTGGTTTGCTTCAAGTAAACTCCACAAAGCTATGGATAGATGAAAGAGAATTTGTACTTCTCAAACACTCTAAGTAGGTTGGTTTTATTCTAAATTTGAAAAAGCTAGAGTGGTTGTTTGATTTACAAGTCTCTCCATGTAGCAAACAAATTTGTGCAGTCATAGACATAGAAAAAACTCAATCCGTAGTGGAATCTAAGGTGCATTTGAAGAGGTATTTGAAGAAGATGAGGTACACAATGAAGTAACAGACGATATGTTATACGAGGATGATGATCAAGAAGGGGCCACCATACCAAGAGATCTAGAAGTTGCAAATGTAAAGATAAGATATCCTCTACACATCACGTCTCAAAGAAGATGCTAGAATAGATTATTTATGAAGCAAGCACATTTACATACTAATTTGTGTTTATTTATTTTGCTATGTTTATGATTATTATCTTATTCTAATTATTTAAGTTGTCTATTGCAAAGAACGATATGAAATAGTCCACTACTAACTTTGCACTCTAGGACAGAGAAGCAGTTTATGGAGTTTATATATATCAAGCATCTCTTTCTCATATGGATAGAGCATCATAGTACTAGATCACTCATGATTGCACTCCTCTCGGCCTCATTCCCATGGATAGCACTCCCATTGGGACCACTCCCTTTGGCAGGACTACTCTCTCTGTAGGTACTTCCTTTGACAAAACAAACTGGCCAAAGGTACTCCCTTTGTCGGGAATACTCTCACAAGTGGTACTCTTGGCTTTATGACTCCACCATGATGGCCCTCTCAATCATCCCCTAGTGGCTCCAATAGTCAACATATGCATTTGACATCATAGTGCAATACATGTGCTGGCCTGTGTTCTCTCTCTTGTCAATCAACATCATGCTTTGGAGGAGCCAGTTCCAAAGATGGATCTATAGGCGGCTCTAGAGGAGGTGCATGTTGTGGAGGCAGTGCAATAGCCGTTGCATCTCCCACTTCTACTCTTAGAGTCAATACCTCAGATGTAGTACGCCACATGGTATGCTACATACACCTTGGGGTGCTCATGATCATGAAAACTCCAAGTTGTACCGTATATGTGATGGAGTTCCAGTGATGTATGCAATAGGAAAGTCCATGCATTAGTGCATGATAAATGTGCACCATATAGTTTGGACACTTTGTCATGGTGAAATGGAGTGAAAAGAACAAGGATGGAAAAAATTACAAAATAGAGTCCATCCATCACGAGCACCAGCCACCGCATGGGGATCTTGTGGTCACCTCAGAGTGGATTCTGCACAGGGTGCATGAGATGATGTCCCATCTATGATTAGAGACTCATGAAACTTACAAGGTAGGCTTATCAAAGCCTATATGGCTAGAAATTGACGAGTGGGATATGATTCATGATGACTAGTACACTCTTGACCAATATCATTAGCAACACGATGCACCAACCACATGTCAATACGGTTGGAGCATCACATTTGGGTAGGAGCGGATAGAACACTATACATCATGAGTTTTTAAGTAACATTTTGATATTTGCTTGTGTTACACACATCATGTATGTTCATCTAACATGTTGCATATTTGTTGCAAGAGTTGGTACTGGGGCATCCTCTTACACGAGCAAATGAGGCTTACGGATATCCTCATGGACTAGTTGTGCTCTTGGAGGACTTTGATGGACATAGTTTCATCATTTAATGGGAGTGTCTATGATGAGGTGAGCTTATAAACCTAGTTTTTGTAATTTTTTTTTTGTTGTTTATAACTATCATACCAACTTGACTCATTTCATGAATGCGATTTATTGCAAGACTACAGATATAGATGGTTTGATCCCTCTAGGCATGTCTATAGAAGTGGTGTGCCACATAATTGTATCTGAGTCATTATGGCAATGGTGCACCATAATTTCCTATTTGGCTCATATATGGTAGTGGTTTGCCACACTTTTGTGCATTATTCATTTATGGAATATATATCTCTTTTGTACATTGTTCATTTATGGAGTATCTGATTTGTTCATGGTTCATTCTGCTTATCCCTTTTATCTTCATGTGTTTTACTTTATCAAATCATGTTTTGGTTTCCAATCATGTATACTGATGATTTTGATACCAACATGCATACCATCAATTATACCATTGGTTTGCATATACATATGAACACCTATAGTAATGAAAATCTACCGACACATATACCGAGCCTAATAATGATGCTACTAGGGCGGGTATGGATGCTTACACTAACACATATACTAATGATTATATTGACACTATTGTATCGGCATGCATATCAACACTTATACCAATACAATAGCAAAAATGCACCCATGTATTTGTGTGATTATAAGGCATGGTATGCCCCTCATATGTGGTAGTGTTGTGTTCTATTTGTGTAAATGCGCCATATTATAACATGTTTCCTAAGCCTAATACGTTTCTATTTCTAATCTCCCCTCCTCCTAACAGCTAGTCATTGAAGATAGAGAGAGAGAGAGAGAGAGAGAGAGAGAGAGAGAGAGAGAGAGAGAGAGAGAGAGAGAGAGAGAGAGAGAGAGAGAGAGAGAGAGAGAGAGAGAGAGAGAGAGAGAGAGAAACATACAGAAAGAGCCTTCCCCTCCTCCTAATTGCTACACATTGCGGATAGAGAGAGAGAGAAGAGAGAGAGATCTTGCATATGTAGTGTACATGCCTTCACAACTTCTTCTATATGCAGCCCTCTACTATAAGAGTTTCAAGCTTCTTGCTTAATCATTTGTTGGGGCTTTCTATAGTACTTGAAAATATGTAATCGTAGTTGAAAATTTGTCCATTTTTTAGTTTATTTGTCGGTAGCTACATTCATTGACTTTCACTCTTGATTGTGTGTGTGTGTGTGAAAAGGAGAGAGAGAATGGGTGGAGATAGAGAGAGAGAGAGAGAGAATTAACTTAAAATATATTTATGATTGTGCACTTCATTTTGTCTTTATGTGTTTAAATTATGATATGTGCAACCGACTATGATATGTGCAACAAAATTAAAGTTTTCCATTATGTGAAGGTAATAGAATTCATTCATATGGGCATTAGAAGCATGAGGGTGGGCTTGTATATGTGACTACATGTGATTGTGTGTTTTGTACATGTGCATTTTTGCAAGTGTGTATGCATAAATATGGGCATGTATATTGCTCTATGTGTGTTCATATATGAATGTATGTGTTTTCATGCACAATATTATGTTTGTGTGAGTTAATTTGATTAAACATATAAGTGTTTACTTTTTGTGTATGTTTGTGTATGTGTGAACATGCAGGCATAACTTTATGAGTATGTGAGTTTATATTGTGCAATTATGTGTGCAGTAGTCAATGTGTGATCATGAATATTTGTGCCTCTGTGCTGTTTTGTGTATAAATACATGCTTGAATTAGTATATTCATAATGATTTGAATGACATTGACTATTGTGTAACATTGAAAGAACTTCAAAAATCATTGATTGAAATTAGTAGTTTTATTATTGTGAATTAGAGTATAATTTAGGAACCTAGTAATAGATAAATGTGAGTTTTTTATTATTCATGAATGTACTTATAGTTTTTTTTCTAATGCTTGTTTTGCAAAACATTACAAGACTTATAAAACATTACGAATAAAGCATGGAATCTACAAAAAGATGGAAAGAACACGAGTGTTTGCTATGGCTTGGTGAAGACATTAGAGTTTTATCCATCTTCTCCATTCGGATTGATTTAGGTCATTAAAACCTTGGAATTCTTGTGATAGCTTCTTGTTGATCATATAATTTGTATAGAGCTTTACATTCACTACTTGTTTAGATTAATTTCTAGCATTCATTAATGGATGCAAAGTCATTTTCTAGAGAAATTTCACATCACCTAATAATAATTCTATCAACCAGAACACAATCTATATTTTTCTTTCTACCTATTTGTTTCCCACAGAACAAAACACACATCTATCTCATAACATTCCTCTGGATAAAGAAACTAGAGATTCTTGGATTTCTAAATATCTCATTCCAATTGCACAATACTAGCCCCCCCACTAAATAATTTTAATTACATAATTGTTACCCATAAGCTCCTGAACATACAATAAGTTTAATAAGGATTGCTAATTGAAATACTAACCATTAATGAGTTCCTATGCATCATTTGAGTTTCACCAAAAGCACTGCACATGCATCCTCACTTGGAACACTAGTAGTTTGACTTGATCCATCAATCGAGCCCTTCACTCTGATAGCGTTAGTGTCCATGTGAAAGGCCAAATGGCTATTGGACACTTTTTTATGTGTTCTTTAGTAAAACATACAGTGGCCTAGTTAGCCACAAATTGTACGTTTGACTACACTTGTATGACATAACAAATCTATGTTACTGGTCTTTGTACTATGTGTTTTATATGTATTCAGCACCCCTATGCAGAGTACTTTGTGTTGCGCATGAGTTTGGGTTTCTACAACAAGGGCGTCATTGTGAAGCTCTCAAGAATTAGAATCTTTATTTATGGCCATCCAAACTTATAAAAGAGTTCCCTTGAAATTACATTGATTATAGAGCCCATATTTATAGCATTGTTGTCGTTTCCTATTTTAACACACATCTCTACTCGAACTCTAGAACCAAATTTTCTTTTAAAGTGAATTTCATCATTGTTTTCATTATTTTCATTGTTAGATGACATAGTTAATTATTGCATACTTAGACCCATCTTCCATGGCTTTAGTCTCCATACGAGTCTCACAAACAAAGGGCTGACCCAAAAGAACTTCATAGGAGCAATCAACTTGAATAAGGAATGGAAATTCTTCAGTGATTCCTCCTATGGATATGGGAGCACTAGCACAAGCTCCATATAAGGTACCTACCTAAACCATTATCTAGAGTTCTCATATGCCATCCACAATCTTTATCTATGGGCCATCAAAACTTATCATAGACTTCTCTTAAAATTACATTGATTTTAGAGCCCAAATTTATAGCTTTGTTATCATTTCCCATTTTAACACACATCGCTGATGGAAGTCTAGACCACAATTTGATTTTGAAGTGAGTTTTAAGATTGTTTTCATGATTTTCATTGTTAGGTTGAATAGATCCTGAAAATTTTTATTAACACTTACTTAATCATTATGAAAGCCCTGTTCCTAAGATTCATCCAAGTTCAAGGCATCATTCATAGATTGATCTTGATCTAGAAAATCTTGCATAGCGGAAACCTCTTCCTTTTAAATAAACCGGTAAAGGTTTCTTTAAAAACATGCTTTCTAATAGATAAAACATGTTCTAAAGACATTGTTGATATAGTTTAGTCGTGATATGTGTGAGGACACTAGAACTGTCGGGGCACTTTTCTCCCTCTTTAGGAGGTTTTTATCCCATGGCTTGTATATACTGCTATAACCCTAAGGGGTCACTTATCTTTGTACATTTACCCCGTAATACATTGAGTACTATGTGGTGTGATCCAAACTTCTTCTTCTTCCTTGTGTTGTTAGCATGCTTTCACAGACCTCCAATTCCAACAATTGGTATTAGTGTAGATATATTTCTCTTTGATACTATAGTTAAAAGCAAACATACTATGATTTTAAAAAATCAATATATGTAAGTAACATACATTAATATTTCCAAACGTAGACATTGAGAGAAATATTAGTATTCAAAGATACTCATACAAATTGAAGACTAGTAAGGGATAGCAACCGAGCTTAAAAGATTTAAAGAGATGCATAGAATAGGAAACAAAAAAAAAAAGAGAAGATGAGTCCTAAGGGATATAAAGACACTTATAATTGGAGATGCTCAAACTAGGCATAGAGAAGAAGAGAAATATCGAAAGAAAGGAAACTTTTGAGAGTTTTCAAGAGGATAACATCTTAAAGTACAAGATTCATGGGCCCATGAAAATGGCATTAGAATGAGTCCGCGTTTCCATTTTATGAAAGCCTCATTAAAACAGTCATTTGAAAGGCTAATATGAGTCAAGAGTGGATTCAAATAGATAAAACATCCACCTTTTTGCAAATAGATATTAGTAAATATATATCATTATAACTTCTATGAATGTCTACATGATCTTAATACCGAGGGATATTAAAATTAAAAATATCACAAGATGGTTAAAAAAAAATGTGAATACATTCACTAACTATTTAATGCATAAAACACTACATTTGCGATCCTAAAGGACATAAAAGTGTCCCTTGTTAGGTGTTTGCAAAACGAAGATGTCCTGAAGGATCATATCATTTGATCATTGAGTCTTTTCTTGCATGTCTATGTGTATAAGATGTGTAATAGTTAAGTAAGAGAAATTTCTGTGCGCATGTGTGCATACCTGTATGTATTTATAGATTTGTTAATATTTTGTATTAGTTCTCTAATGCTTGTTTTGCAGGTACGGTCAAGAGAGAGAGAGATGCAGGTTGCATAGAACTTCATAGAGGAGATCGAAGGGAATTTGTAGAAAGAGAGGGGGGGTGGCACAGAAAGTGCAGAAAAGAAGAAGGCAGAGAGAGAGAGAGACACAGCTAGATTACATGAGTTGCATTAAGAGCAATAGATGCAAGGTACTATATGTGAAGGCATAAGCTTGGGTGGTGACCACAACATGGTGCTATTTGTTGTGGTTTACTTGGGAGATTTCATCACTTTATCCTTGATGTTGAGGATCTATTACCAATACCGATTTGTACGCCTGTACTTGCCACAATCCTCCAACGTTTTTTGACATGATCATGTCTGCCACAAAGAGGATGTTTCATAACAGTCGACAGTGCATATTTTAAGCTTGTGCCATCTGATTTATGCCATTCTTCTCTAGTATTTTTCCCACTACTGCATTATCTTCATTGCTTTCATACTGCCCCTTTTGTAGCTTTATTGCTTTCTCTATGTTCTTATGCATTCTCTTAGTAGTGAAAGCCATATACAATACATCAAATACTATGTACTTCTACATGGACAACGACCATACTTCATTGATCAATAGGTTGTGCATATCATTTATGTTATAATTGGAAAGAGCTATTTGAATGTTAGAATGTGGATTATGTTCTACTCGATTATGGAAGCATACTACAGATTCAATATTCACATTTCCATTAAGTGTCCTTGTTTTATGTAAACTAGTGTTCTCGTTTCTGTTCTCCTATATGGTTATACAAAGTCATTGCTAAAAACAATCTAGAAGAGAGTACATGTACAAAATTTTGTTAAGAGGATTGGGTTGACCTTGGGCATAAAATCGATAGTGCCAAGTTATGTTTTCTCTTTCATGCAAAAAAAAGACTAAAGCTTCTTTTGTTGAACACGAGAGAGAGAGAGAGAGAGGGAGAGAGAGAGAGAGAGAGAGAGAGAGAGAGAGAGGCTTCCCCTCCTCCCGACTGTATAGAGAGAGAGAGATGTCGCACACATAGTGTATAGGCGTTCACCACGTCTTCTATATGCAACCACTTATTGTGAGCGTTTCAAGCTCCTTGCTTAATCATATGCTAGGGATTTCTATAGTAGTTGAAAATATGTGGTCGGAGTTGAAAATTGGCCATTTTCAATTTTATCGACCACTTTGTCCACAGCTACATTTCTTGACTTCCCTACTTTATTTAGCTTTCTATAGCAAGGGTATCATTACGAAGCTCTGGAGAAAGAGAGTCTACCATCATGCATCACCAAAGAAATACTTCACTACATAGTCCTAATACTAAAGGACATTAAATAAAAAATATCACAAGATGGTTAAAGAAAACGTTGAGACTCCATAATGAAACAGGAACAATAGTAGGAATGTTGATACCCTCATTAAATATTTAATGTATAAAACATACATTTGCGATCTTAAAGGAAGTGTTTTCCAAAATGATGTCATCGAAGATCAAATCATTTGATAATTGAGTCTTTTTTTGTACTCAAAGAGATATTGCATGTAGGAAATGAGAAAATCGTAGAACTTATAGCATTTCACACACAACAAGTCTCCATAATTGATGTACCTCTGTATGTTGATCTAGATGACCGTTTTCTATTTTTGGCTCACTAAGTGTCCATAATTTTTGAGTTTATTTGCAATGTCCATAGCTACATTCCTTGACTTCCTTACTTCATTGTGTGTGTGCTACGCATGAGTTTGGGTTTCTATAGCAAAGGCATCATTGCGAAACTCTCGATAAGGAGAGTCTAGCATCATTCATCACCATAGAAATACTTAACTACATGATCGTAATACTCAGGGACATTAAATTAAAAACATCCCAAGATGGTTTTATGCTCCGCTCATTGTACAACTACAATTAGGAGCAGTTAAAAATGTCATAGCAGTGTTAACCAGACACTATTCCTATCCATGATCCCAGCCCCAGCTGATGAAACGACCAAGAAAAGAGAAATTTCCCTGCGCCTATTATTTCTTTACATGGAGCGGCACACAGTGCTTCGCAAATACTTTACAAATAGGTAGCACATTATTCTGTACATTTATTCGAATATAGTTACAACGTCTCTCTGGTTGTTTCCGTCACAAAAGATGTACATTGCTTTGGCTAGCAGAGTTTGCCTGAAGAATGAATCCCCAACCTCTCTCCGATGGTGTCGAACATGAACAGATAGCCATTCAATTGAAAATTCCCGATAATGGTGAGGTTCCCGGTTGGTTCTGCGACAAATGCGAGACACACTACTTGGTCGAAATACTTAAGAGTGTTATCATGAGTTAATGTGAAAGAAAATCCCTCAAATTGTATCTCGACAAAGGGGATGACTGAGTCGTCGTTGACCTGGAAGCAGGTGTCGTAACCGGAATCTGGTGGCGGAGATGCGCTTGTGATGTTCGAGCTAGCAGTGACAAATGCATCACGCAGTGTATTGTAATCAACCTCAGGCAAATGTGTCAGCGCCGTACCAGAATCAATGATGGTACCTCCGATGTCAGTAAGTGTTGGTCGAGTCGGTGAAATGGATGCGAGAGGCAAGGGAGCCCCATCGACACGGATACCTCTAAGCCAGACGTCGTAGTAACTCGGATGATTTATGTTCTTGATCATGGGTGTATAAAAGAAGTCTGCAGTCGCATTAGAATTGTCGTCTATACCAAACTCAATAAAACCTGCTGATGTTGTCGAACTAAGATGGCTGGTAAACAGTATGCGAAGGCTCCCTGAAAGAATGCTGCAGATTGGCTCGGCATGCCCTCGATGTCCCATCCCAGTCCTATAATCCCGTCTACGTTGTCGAAGATTCCATGACCTGCATGAGCGCATCCGATCATGAAATTCTGAATAGCTGCGTCTCCTATGGTCAATGTCTCGTTCGCGTAGTCGCCTACCGCGGTGGAACCATCTCCATACGTTTCGCTAAACATGCAAAAACTATCGGGCGAGCAATCGGCACAAAATTCTTGGCTGCCGCACGGGATCGCTGAGTACGAAGACGAAGTCGATGGATCAAAAAGAGGGGTAGGCTGAGGGAAGCATGCGGTCGCATTCTCACATGGAAAGCATTGTGTCCATGTCAAGCTGGTACCTGTGTCCATAAGGAGGAGGAAGTAACTGGCGGGTGTCCCTATGCCTACCTTCGCAATATACTCAGACGATTCGTAGCTCGCATTTGTGCGCGCTGAAGTTGAACTGCTAGTAGCTAGCGACCTTTCAACATCGTGAGCCAGGCGATTTCACGAAAGAATCCTCTGTACCCTCTCCTTATCTTTCCGGAGAATCTCTGCGGCAAGCTCACGCATACTCCTGTGTTCACGCGGTGCTCCTCCTTTGAGCAGACAGAGCCTATAGGGGTGAACAAGCCCTGTATGAGCCGTACCTCCGTACGAGGGCCTGCCCTTGCCAGCGAAAGCTTTGTCGCAATCAAGCATTTCATGTGATTTATCAGAGCCGTGGCAATGATTATATTCATACGCAGCACTAGAGCAGAGAACCTCGTAGAAACCAAGAACAAGAACAAAAAAACAAAGCAGAGAATAAATCCTCCACGTGCACATCCTGATAGAAAAGACAAGCATACTACGTCTAAGCAGAACACGTAGAGAACCAAAAGCTGTGCTGAGAGTATGATACAACCAATGCAGAGGTAGAAACCCGAAAGCTTTCCTCACAGAATGAAAAAATTAACACAGGTGAAGTTCAAGTGTACGCGACTACGTAAGAATGAGTACCATGTTGAGGGTACTGCTGAACAGTGAATAACCTAAGCTGTTCTATACCGAGATTGCCATGACTCGTGCGTTACTCGCGAACTAACATATCCCAGCTGGGGGTTGCATGGCGCCATTATATAGCGCTATGAAATGGCTCGCGCAGAAGAGTTCTTTCATCATATTGTTTTAACTTTGACAGGTCGGCGTTGGCTCATTGTGATAGAGAGAGAGCTTTGAATTCATTGTCCCAAATGCTATTATTTTATATATCAAAGACTATTCCTAGAGCACACAAGAAGTTTTTCCACAGCTCAAATCTTAATGATGATGTTAACGTAACACTTATCGTAGAAATAATGTCAAGCCTTAACTCATTGTCGTTGGCATAATGTCACTTATCTCATTCCCTTATATAGCTTTCACATATGCACTTAACCGATAAAACAAAGCTTTACTTTGTCTTTTTTTTTTTTGAATAGAAAAATGACAGGATTATTTTTAAAAACATGACCAAGCATACAATACAGGATTTTCTTTAGGTTTTTGCAGTTTTTTAAGTACTTAGTAGAACTAGTCTCAAG
The DNA here is from genome assembly GCA_020310875.1 of Ceratopteris richardii. Classification (NCBI taxonomy): domain Eukaryota; kingdom Viridiplantae; phylum Streptophyta; class Polypodiopsida; order Polypodiales; family Pteridaceae; genus Ceratopteris; species Ceratopteris richardii. The sequence goes on from CM035443.1 coordinate 53,806,134, forward strand.
TTCTACTTACTTACACACAGAAGAACAAATTCCTTGAAAGTAGGCACGTTCACACTCGCTTTGCATCTATTTCTCTATGGAAAGAGATTCATCTAAATATAATTATTGTTATTACAAGTGGCTTATCCCCAAGTATCTAGAAACGAACATTAAGCATAGCAATTGAATCAGATCATAGGATAATCTGAATGTCAGTAAAGGAAAGGTCATATCTTGAGCATTATATACCTTCCAAAGCTGTATTATATGGTCTGTAGAGCCAGCTTCAAAAATATCTAAAAAGTGACTGGTCTTTGTCTCACGTTCAAGCTCTTGAGGGGCATACTGATGCTATCCATGACCCTTGGAAATGCCTCGACCGACCATGTTAGTGATACAGACACTGACTTGATGGTCGATATAACCGTTACAATCTTTTTGCCAGTATATGCATCGAGAAAATATCTGAGCTAGTACAGGTGTGAGTATAAGCATCGATAGAAGCATTAATAAATTCTTGGAAATATTGATGCTCATACCAGCACCTATATCAACATCTATACCAATGATGTGTCTTAACATAACCAAACACGAGAGAAAAAAGTCAATTTTTGCTATTGTTTTGAATTGCATACTACTAGTGTTGAGTTTGCATGTGTGCATATATTGTGATCATCAACTTGCATGTATATGCATGCATATATTGCACATATATTCTATGTTCTATAGAGCCAACAGAAAAAGATCCAAAAAATGATTGGTCTCAGTCCCACATTAAAGCTCTTGCACTACAACATTTGAGGCCGTATCCATGGCCATTCCTGCGCATCTCTATGCCATTGGAAATGCCTCGATAGACCATGTTAGTAATATCGACAATCACTTGATGGTCGATAAAATCATTACAATGTTTGGGCCGGTAAATGCGTCAGAAAAATATATAAGCTAGTATAGGTGTCAAAATATGCACCCGTATAGGTGTCGGTATAAGTGACCATAGAAGCGTCAGTAAATTCCTAGAAATACTAATGCTCATACCAACACCTATATCAATGCCTATACCCATAATGTGTCTTAACATAACTAGTCTCGAGAGCAAAAAATCAACATTTACTACCATGCTGAACTGCATACTACTAGTGTTGAGATATTATTATGCACACACACACACTAATCTCTCTCTAGATCTTGTGCCTTGGTAAGTGATGCGCGTACTCTTTCACCCTTTCTCTTTATCTAGGTTTTCTCTTTTCTAATTTCTCTTTTCTTTGGTTTTTCAAGAGCTTCTTGGCATTTGTTCTTTGGAATTTAAGGGGGGACGATGTTGATTGGGGTTTGACAATAGCGATCCAAAGCATAACATCAATTTATGTGATTATTTTGTTTTTTATTACAAATGGAGGTAGAGAGAGATGAGAGAGAGAGACGAGAGAGATAGAGAGATCTAGAGAGAGATGAGAGAGAGATGAAAGAGAGAGAGACAAAGAGAGAGATAGAGAGAGATTGAGAGAGAGAAAGAAAGATAGAAAGAGATAGAGAGAGAGAAGGGATAGAGAAAGAAACTGAAAGAGAGAGAAAGATAGAGATATCATTGTTTTGTTCTTCAATAGGAGTAGAGATAGAGAGACATAGATAAAGAGAGATGAAATAGAGAGATAAAAGAGAGAGAGAAAAAGAGAGAGAGAGAAAGAGACATAGAGAGAGATAGAGATAGAGATACATACACACCCATAATCATGTATATGCATGCATACACACATATGGATACACATACATATGAATACATACATAGACATACATATGTACACACACATACATACACATATGTATGCACATATTACACATGTAAACAAATATATATACACATGCATACACATACACTCATATCCATACACAAATAAGAGAGACACATATACATACACACACACAATTTCTCACACATATGCACATATATACATACACACATCAACACACACATATATACACACACTCACATACATATTACATACACACATGCATATTCATGCATATGCATGCATGCATACACACGTATACATACACACATGTACACACACATTTACACACACATATACATACATACATGCATATGCATACACACATGCATATCCATACACACACATATACATACACACATATGCATACACAAATATACACATACACACACATATACATATATTTTTTAGGTCTAGGTCTTTAGGATTAAGATTTTAGGTTTTTTAACATTCTAACACATATGCATACACACACACACACATATATATATATATACACACACACACACACACACACACACACATATATATATATATGTATATATATATATATATATATATATATATATATATATATATATATATATATATATATATATATATATATATATATATATATATATGCATACATACAGATACACACATATACATGTTTTTGGACTAGGGTTTTAGGACTCTATGTACATATACGCATATACACACATAATAGATATACACATGCATATACATAAATACATGTCCTTATACCTGTCAATTGTACCATCAGGTTTACGCTTCAGCTTGTATACCCACTTAGTGCCAATGGCCTTCTTGCTAGGAGGCAAGTCACATAAAGACCATGTACCATTCTTCATTATAGCATCATATTCAGATTGCATAGCAGCCATCCAATTTTCTGAATTTTGTGCTTCATCAAAAGAAACAGGCTCATTCTCATCACAGAGACTAGATGCAGCCATAGCATAGCAATCTGATGCAAAGGAGGCACTATGAGAGCCTGAACGAGTACGATATGACAAAGGTGCATCTAATTTGCTGTCACGCAAAGTCTGCACCAGCCATTTTGGCATAGTTTTTGCCTGCTCAATATCAGCTCTCTCATCAACAAGTGCATCATGTAAATCTACATTAGAAATGGAATGATCTGCATCATCATATGAAACCTGCAAAGGCTGAGAAGTTGCCTCATTAGGACCAGCACTAGCCTGTCCACCTGTAAAAAGAGGCATCAAAGTATCATACATGTCTTTGGAGCTAACAGATGTCTCCTTAGTACATGAAAGCAATGGCTGAATAACATCTTCCACAAAGACAACATCACGGCTAACCAGAATGCGTTTAGTGTGTGGATGATACAGACGATAGCCTTTACTTTCAGAACTGTACCCAACAAAAATACATTTTACTACCTTATCATCCAATTTTCTGCGATGTTGTTCAGGCACTAATGCATATGGAAAACAACCAAAAACACGCAGATGAGCAACAGATGGCTTGCGGTCATGCCAAGCCTCATATGGAGTGATAGACTACAACGCTTTAGTGGGACACCTGTTCAGTACATATGCTGCACACATGACAGCCTCAAGCCAGAAACTATGTGGTAAAGCCTGACTTTTGACCATGCACCTCGCCATCTCCATGAGTGACCTGTTCTTTTGTTCAGCAACTCCATTCTGTTGAGGTGTATACGGCACTATACACTGGTGTTTTATCCCACGTTCAGCCAGAAATGCATTAAAATCTAAAGACATATATTCCCCCCCTCAATCAGAACGGAGGGTGCCCATTTTACATGCTGACAGATTTTTAGCCAAAACCAAAAACTGTTTGAAGCACATGAACACTTCGGACTTTGCTTTGAGTGGATATACCCATGCATGCTTGGAAAAATCATCAATGAAAGTCACGAAGTAAAGGTAATTTCCAAAAGAGGGTGTCTGCATAGGACCACAGACATCACTATGTACAAGCTGCAATTTCTGCGTAGCCCGAACTGTACCATCTTTTGGAAAGGAAGAACGCTGCATTTTGCCCAAAATACAGCCTTCACAAACATGTTTTCCAAGTGCCTCAAGTTTGGGCAAAGAGGACACCATTTCAGATTTCTGCAGGCATAACAAACTAGCAAAATTCAGATGACCAAAGCGTGCATGCCAAAGCTTTGCATCTGACATAGCCTGAGAATCATGAACTGCACATGCCGAATCATTCACAGATCTTTCATAGTCTATGAGCTTATACAACCCACGACATAAAATGCCAGAAGCAATAATCACATCGCCATTTGAGAGATCATGAACTGTACACCTGTCATCAACAAATTTCACAACCAAGCCAATCTTGGCTAATGCAGAAACTGATAACAGGTTCTTTTTGATCCCTGGCACAAATAAAGCATCTGACAAAGTGAAAGAACTACCATCAGCAGTAGTCAGAATGATCTTACCAACTCCCATAACAGGATAAGAGGAGTTATTGGCGCATGTGACAGTATTCCCTGTAGGGGCAGGCTCCACCCTGTATTGAATGTTCTCTAACTTATCACATTACACAGAATTGTTTTGGGAACCCAAGGAACCAAAAAGAAAGAGGATACAGTGGAGGTGGTTGTGGAAACTGAAGAGCAAGATTCGACAATTATTATGGATATAATAACAACTACCAAGATGGCCACAAAGGACATACTCCAACAACTATATGGATGATCAAGCTCAAGAAGATTCACTTCTTCTCACAAACATGACTATGAAGGAAGAGAAGGGAGAGGAGCGAGTGTTTTATATCGAAGTCATAAGTCAGAAAAATATATTTGATATATACTATATGTAGAGAAGCATAGGTGAGGCTTCCAAACTGATTTGATGAATTATTACATCCCAAAAAACTGCCCTTCATGGGAACTTAGTTATAGGTTTACTTCCATCGGTGTAGCTCCACGGTTTGAATCTCCATTTTGAACTTTACAAGCTTAGTTTGATGTGGTTATTTGAGTAATATACATACCATGTTCTTTGTAAATTACTAAGAATCCAAGGAAGCATGTGAGTTGTGCTAAATCAGTGATTTTGAATTCTTGTTTCATTTGTTGCTTGATCTCTCTTATACTTTCCACATGAACATATACACTAAGATACGTGTCTTCGCCTTGTGACCTCTTTACAAATAAAGAGGGATCTGCCTTGCTTATTAGAAATCCTCTTGTATACAGAGATAATTTCATGATTATTGGTTAGGATAATTTCATCAACACATAGATAGATTATTGACTCTATATGAGACCTCTATACAAATAAAAAGAGATCTTCTTTTCTTACTACGAAGCTTTCATCTTGTAGGTATATAAGCAAGCTATGGTTCAAAGTTCCTACGGCTTGCTTCAATCCATAGAGTTATCGTATCAACCTACATACATAATCAAGATCATGTGAATCACAAAAACAAAGGGTTTGTACATATATGCCATTTGTGAAATCCATTGAGGAGAGCATTCTTGATATCCTCAGGTATACCTTCCCATTTTTGAGAGCGGGAATACTCATCAGTACTCTAACTGTAGGTATTCATTTTGAGCATACACTTTCGAGAGCGTCGCTGCTTTTGATTTACACTCTTTGTTAGCACGTTGCTTTTGATGCAATTGACTATCGTCTCTTTTGATGCAGCTGACTATCGTTAGAAACAAACAACAACCTGTCAAATTTAGGCCTCGCGTATCACGTCTTTAGGCGGATTTTGCGGCACGCGAGTAGGTTTCAACGATCATCTATTTCTTGAAATTCATCTCTCGCTGCCACTAAGCTCATGAGGTCATGACTCATGGGCTCCCTCTCTCTCTGTCTCTCTCTCATGGCCTCTCTCTCTCTCTCTCTGTCTCTTTCTCTGTCTTTCTCCTTCTCTCTCTCTGTGTCTCCCTCCGTCTCTCTCTCTCTCTCATGGGCTCTCTCTCTCTCGCCCTCTCCCTCTCTCTCTCTCTCTCAAGCACAGAAGATTGGTTCAAGCCAGACAAGCACCTTCTTCACAAGTACTTGAATTATATCTTCTCTCTTTTTTTGGGACCTTTTTGTCATTTTATTGCTCGGAAATAAACTTCAAATTATTCTCAATGTCATCGGATGATTTTTTTTAATGATCCATACAATTTCTAATTGAAAAGGTCTTGTAGGTTTATTTTAATACAAGTCCGGGAGAGTAGGCTAAGGCCGAACTTATTTTATATAAAAAAAAGTTCATTTTAGCAGATTCATAATGCTTATAAAAGTTGGATCCCTTGTAAGCATGATAACATAAACATTTCTATAATGAATAAGCACCTTCTCGACAAGTACTTGGAACGTTTTTGTCATTTTATTGCTCGGACATAAACTTCAAACTAATGACAATGTCATCGGTTGATTTGTTTTAATGCTCCATACAATTTCTAATTGAAAAGGTCATTTGGATCCCATGGGCACTAGTCCTTTTCACTTGTACATTTCTTTTTCTTTTATTTAATACAAGCCCGGAAGAGTAGGCTAAGGCCGAACTTCTTTTATATATAGAAAAAAGGTCATTTGGGCTAAAGTCTCTTAACTTTATGCATACTTTCATTCTTAAACAAATAAAGACTTTTTGTAATCTCACCTCGAAAAGCCATCTCCAGTTAGAGTGTTCTCACGTTGTTCCATACTTTCTATGGAAATATACAAAATTTCTGCCCCAAAAAAAGAGACCTTAATGTGAAAGAAAGAAACATACCAATTAAATGTTTTTTTTTTCTAACAAGGAAAATCAGCAACCCCCTGATAAAAGAGACGAAGGGATAATTAGTCTTGTTTGTACCTTTTTATATCTCTCTTCAATTTCCTTCAATTGAATATTTGAAAATAACACCAATAAGCTAGAGGTGTTTCTCGTTTTAAGAAATTAATTTTGCCTCTCCTCTTCTTTTTTTGGTTTCCAACAAGAATTAATTACACATTAGCCATATCAATCGTATTTAGGATGTCAGATTTATCACTCTTCTTAGGGAGTCAGATTTAAGGTTTCTTTGTGATAAAATAAATGCCAAGACAAATTTATCTTTCACATAGGGAGGGTGATTCCGTTGAAAAATCTTCTATTGATGCCAATCCTCAAAATAAAGGATCAGCCAATGCAAGAAAAGCAATAAAGTTTGGATGCATGATGCTCCAAGGATGCTTTGGAATTGTCATACATTCTCTACTCTACATCTGATTTTTTAGTCCCTCACATTAGGAATTGCAAGACATCTCAAGAAATAGGGTATGCTCTAGAAGCATTCTTCTCATCAAGCATTTTGTCACCAAGATGGACATTGCAGACCACCTTGTAAGAATTAAAAAAATCATTGATGAAGAAAAAAATAGTAAAGCAATTCATCAATGCGATAAAGGCTAATGCAAAATGGGAGCCTTCACCATAGCTAAGGACCTTTACATGAACATGCAAGCTCTTGAATTTAACACACTTATGGGAGAATTGCTCATATATGATGCCAAGATTACGAAGAGAGAAAAAAAAAAGATAATCAATCCTATAGTCTATATACATATAAGATTCAAACCAAGTATAACAAAGAAAAAGGTAATAGGATGAAGAGATATAGGATGTAGAAAAAAAGGGGAGATCTCCAAACCCATCACCTTATGCTAAATATTTTCAAACATTATAGAGAATTTTTTTAGGAACCCAAGGAACCAAAGGGGACAAGGGTACAACAGAAGATGCTATGGAAACCCAAGAGAAAGATTCCACATTTATTTATGGATATAATAACAACTACCAAGGTGGATAGAAAGGAAGGACATACTACAACAACTATACAGATGATCAAGCTCAAGAAGATTTACTTCTTCTCATGAAGAGAAAGGGATAGGAAGAAAGGTTTTATATTCAAGTCACAAGTGCGAGAATAAAATATCCCTTAGTTCACTTTCCCTTTGAGATACCTTGTAGCCTCCATGTGTGACTTCCTAGCTGTGTGCATAGTTTTATTGAAATACTCAAAGTATAGTAAATATCTACGCTAATGAGGGAAGCATGGTTGAGGCTTCCAACATAATTTAATGAATTAATACATGTCATTAAATTACCATTCATGGGAACTTGGTTAGAGGTTCAATTCCATAGGTGTAGCTGCATGGATTTTTTTCTCCGTTTTGAACGTTACAAGATTTCTTTGAATTAGGAAAAATCTAAGGAAATATGTGAGTTGCACGAAGTTAATGATTTTGAAAACTTCTTTCATTTGTTGCTTGACCTTTCTTATACCTTTTGCATCAACATATATAGTAAGATATGTGTCCTCTTCTTGTGGCCTGTTTACAAATAAAGAGGGATCTTCTTTTCTTATTAGGAATCCTATTAGGATAATTTTATCATCGCATACAGAGAGATAATCTCATCGTTACTTATTAGGATAATTTCATCAACATATAGATAGATTATTCAATCTCCATGAGACCTCTTTACAAATATAAAGGGATCTTCTCTAGTTCCTAGGAATCCTTCATCTTGTAGGTATGTAATCAACGTATGGTTTAAAGCTCTTACAGCTTGCTTCAATCCATATAGACCTCTTCTCAACCGAGATAGACAATCAAGATAATGTGAATCATAAAAAGCAAGGATTTCAGCCATATATGCCTTCTGTGAAATCCATCCATTCAAGAAAGCATTTTTGACATCATCAGGTATATGTTTCCATTTTTGAGAGTGGAAATACTCATCAATACTCTAATTTTACATGAGATTCATTTAGAGCACCCCCTTTCGAGAGCATGTCTCCTTGATGTTTACTCCCCCATCAACTTTCAAATTATTTACACTCCTTGGTAGCGACTTTGCTCTAGATGTAACTCACTATCATTGTTAAAAACAAACGAAAACCTATCATATTACATTTTGTTATGTCCATCAAATTTAGATTATAACATTTTTCGAGTATGGCAACATACATGTGCATTCTCTCTTTGTGACTGAAGTGGATGGCCATTTGTATTGGAGCGAAAATGTACATGTGACGTTTCAAGATAGAATCGACTATCTCTTATCATATGTAGTTTCTCTCCCACTACACATCACGTCTTTTTGTATATTTTGTGGCATGTGAGGTGCTTTTTAACGACCAACTATTTCCTCAAGTCATTTCTTTTTCTCACTAAGCTCAATGATGATGACTCATGACGCAGTCCCGAAACTACCTCTCTCTCTCTAGATTAGATCTGACCTAAGGAAGCACAGAAAATTGTTGAAGCTAGAGATGGGGAAGGATAAGAGGGACAAACATAGTGAGTGAGGGTAGATCCCTAATGCTTATAGAAATTGGATCCCTTATTAGCATGATGATGTAGAAATTTCTATAATGAATAATCACCTTCTCGAAAAGTTCTTGAATATTATAATATTATCGAAAGTCTCTTGAATATTATATCAATAAGTTTTATAATGAAAAAGAACCTTCTGCACAAGTTCTTGAATAAGCACCTTCTAGAAGATTTGGAAGTGAAATTTCTTTTGTGCATGAGGATCTCGTTCATATTGTCATAATTTTTCTGCCACAAGCCCTTTAGCTATGAAATAGACTTTAAACTATTGTCATGTCATCGAGTGATCTGTATTATTTGGGCTAAATTCTCTAGACTCTATGCATATCTTATTTCTTAATGGGATATATTTTAATAACAAAAAATCAAATAAAGCCTTTTTGTCTCACCTTGAAAAGCCATCTCTCTCATGTCCTCTCTCTCATGGCCTCTCTCTGTGTCTTTGTCTCTTTCTCTGTCTCTCTCCTCTCTCTCTGTGTCTCCCTCCGTCTCTCTCTCTCTCTCTGTCTCTCTCATGGGCTCTCTCTCTCTCGCCCTCTCCCTCTCTCTCTCTCTTAAGCACAGAAGATTGGTTCAAGCCAGACAAGCACCTTCTTGACAAGTACTGGAATTATATCTTCTCTCTTTTTTTTGGGACCTTTTTGTCATTTTATTGCTCGGAAATAAACTTCAAATTATTCTCAATGTCATCGGCTGATTTTTTTTAATGCTCCATACAATTTCTAATTGAAAAGGTCTTGTAGGTTTATTTTTCTTTTATTTAATACTTATTTTATATAAAAAAAAGGTCATTTTGGCAGATTCATAATGCTTATAAAAGTTGGATCCCTTGTAAGCATGATAACATAAACATTTCTATAACGAATAAGCACCTTCTCGACAAGTACTGGAACGTTTTTGTCATTTTATTGCTCGGACATAAACTTCAAACTAATGACAATGTCATCGGTTGATTTGTTATAATGCTCCATACAATTTCTAATTGAAAAGGTCATTTGGATCCCATGGGCACTAGTCCTTTTCACTTGTACATTTCTTTTTCTTTTATTTAATACAAGCCCGGAAGAGTAGGCTAAGGCCGAACTTCTTTTATATATAAAAAAAAGGTCATTTGGGCTAAAGTCTCTTAACTTTATGCATATTTTCATTCTTAAATAAATAAAGACTTTTTGTAATCTCACCTCGAAAAGCCATCTCCAGTTAGAGTGTTCTCACGTTGTTCCATACTCTCTATGGAAATATACAAAATTTCTGCCCCAAAAAAAGAGACCTTAATGTGAAAGAAAGAAACATACCAATTAAATGTTTTTTATTTCTAACAAGGAAAATCAGCAACCCCTTGATAAAAGAGACGATAATTAGTCTTGTTTGTACCTTTTTATATCTCTCTTCAATTTTCTTCAATTGAATATTTGAAAATAACACCAATAAGCTAGAGGTGTTTCTCGTTTTAAGAAATTAATTTTGCCTCTCCTCTTCTTTTTTTGGTTTCCAACAAGAATTAATTACACATTAGCCATATCAATCGTATTTAGGATGTCAGATTTATCACTTTTCTTAGGGAGACTACATATGTCCAAATTTATCTTGGGAAACCCCTTCTAAGGAAATTCTAAAATATCACCTCTAGTCTGTGAACTCTTTATCCATGAGATTCCAACAAGAAATGAAGTGTATCGTGGCTGGAATAAAAATTTCAAGATTAAATTGCAAGGTTCTTTCAAAACTAGAACTGGAAAAGAAAATTTTTGAGCATCCAATCCTAGTCGTGGGTCTATCTCCATTACAGACACCCTCTTGACATCCATCATCGAGGACATGTTAGAGTGGTGGTTGGCAAAGGGTCGTAATTAAGATTATTTTTTCACTTCATCTTTGAGATAAATGACATGCATGAAATTTGTAGACAATCCCAAGACGCAACGGGACACCCTCTAAGGTTTCTTTGTGATAAAATAAATGCCAGGACAAATTAATCTTTCACATAGGGAGGGTGATTCTGTTGAAAAATCTTCTATTGATTAATTTGACCACTTCGTCCTTCAGGTCGTTCAATACATTCTCAAATATTAAGTGGCAGAATTGTTTGTTCACCGTCTTAAGAGGGAAGGAAGCCAAGAAATTTCCATTAATATCAATATCGTTCGAAAGAAGGAAGGAACCTATATGGCTGCATACTTGGAGATGAAATGATGCGAATCCTCAAAATAAAGGATCAGCCAATGCAAGAAAAGCAATAAAGTTTGGATGCATGATGCTCCAAGGATGCTTTGGAATTGTCACACATTCTCTACTCTACATCTGATTTTTAAGTCCCTCACATTAGGAATTGAAAGACATCTCAAGAAATAGGGTATGCTCTAGAAGCATTCTTCTCATCAAGCATTTTGTCACCAAGATGGACATTGCAGACCACCTTGTAAGAATTAAAAAAATCATTGATGAAGAAAAAACTAGTAAGGCAATTCATCAATGCGATAAAGGCTAATGCAAAATGGGAGCCTTCACCATAGCTAAGGACCTTTACATGAACATGCAAGCTCTTGAATTTAACACACTTATGGGAGAATTGCTCATATATGATGCCAAGATTATGAAGAGAGAAAAAAAAAAGATAATCAATCCTATAGTCTATATACATATAAGATTCAAACCAAGTATAACAAAGAAAAAGGTAATAGGATGAAGAGGTATAGGATGTAGGAAAAAAGGGGAGATCTCCAAACCCATCACCTTATGCTAAATATTTTCAAACATTACAAAGAGTTTTTTTAGGAACCCAAGGAACCAAAGGGGACAAGGGTACAACAGAAGATGCTATGGAAACCCAAGAGGAAGATTCCACATTTATTTATGGATATAATAACAACTACCAAGGTGGATAGAAAGGAAGGACATACCACAACAACTATACAGATGATCAAGCTCAAGAAGATTTACTTCTTCTCATGAACATGACTATGAAGGAAGAGAAAGGGATAGGAAGAAAGGTTTTATATTCAAGTCACAAGTGCGAGAATAAAATATCCCTTAGTTCACTTTCCCTTTGAGATACCTTGTAGCCTCCATGTGTGACTTCCTAGCTGTGTGCATAGTTTTACTGAAATACTTGGTTAGAGGTTCAATTCCATAGGTGTAGCTGCATGGATTTTTTTCTCCATTTTGAACGTTACAAGATTTCTTTGAATTAGGAAAAATCCAAGGAAATATGTGAGTTGCACAAAGTTAATGATTTTAAAAACTTCTTTCATTTGTTGCTTGACCTTTCTTATACCTTTTGCCTCAACATATATAGTAAGATATGTGTCCTCTTCTTGTGGCCTGTTTACAAATAAAGAGGGATCTTCTTTTCTTATTAGGAATCCTATTAGGATAATTTTATCATCGCACACATAGAGATAATCTCATCGTTACTTGTTAGGATAATTTCATCAACATATAGATAGATTATTCAATCTCCATGAGACCTCTTTACAAATATAAAGGGATCTTCTCTAGTTCCTAGGAATCCTTCATCTTGTAGGTATGTAATCAACGTATGGTTTAAAGCTCTTACAGCTTGCTTTAATCCATATAGATCTCTCCTCAACCGAGATAGATAATCAAGATAATGTGAATCATAAAAAGCAAGGATTTCAGCCATATATGCCTTCTGTGAAATCCATCCATTCAAGAAAGCATTTTTGACATCATCAGGTATATGTTTCCATTTTTGAGAGTGGAAATACTCATCAATACTCTAATTTTACATGACATTCATTTAGAGCACCCCCTTTAGAGAGCATGTCTCCTTGATGTTTACTCCCCCATCAACTTGCAAATTATTTACACTCCTTGGTAGCGACTTTGCTCTAGATGTAACTCACTATCATTGTTAAAAACAAACGAAAGCCTATCATATTACATTTTGTTATGTCCATCAAATTTAGATTATAACATTTTTCCGGCATGGCAACATACATGTGCATTCTCTCTTTGTGACTGAAGTGGATGGCCATTTGTACTGGAGCAAAAATGCAGATGTGACGATTCAAGATAGAATCGACTATCTCTTATCATATGTAGTTTCTCTCCCACTACACTCACGTCTTTTGGTATATTTTGTGGCATGTGAGGTGCTTTTTAACGACCAACTATTTCCTCAAGTCATTTCTTTTTCTCACTAAGCTCAATGATGATGACTCATGACGCAGTCCCGAAACTACCTCTCTCTCTCTCTCCAGATTAGATCTGACCTAAGGAAGCACAGAAAATTGTTGAAGCTAGAGATGGGGAAGGATAAGAGGGACAAACATAGTGAGTGACGGTAGATCCCTAATGCTTATGAAAATTGGATCCCTTATTAGCATGATGATGTAGAAATTTCTATAATGAATAATCACCTTCTCGACAAGTTCTTGAATATTATAATATTATCGAAAATCTCTTGAATATTATATCAATAAGTTTTATAATGAAAAAGAACCTTCTGCACAAGTTCTTGAATAAGCACCTTCTAGAAGATTTGGAAGTGAAATTTCTTGTGTGCATGAGGATCTCGTTCATATTGTCATGGTTTTTCCGCCACAAGCCCTTTGGCTATGAAATAGACTTTAAACTATTGTCATGTCATCGAGTGATCTGTATTATTTGGGCTAAATTGTCTGGACTCTCTGCATATCTTATTTCTTAATGGGATATATTTTAATAACAAAAAATCAAATAAAGCCTTTTTTTCTCACCTTTAAAAGCCATCTCTAGTAAGAACTATCAAGTTCATGCGATCTCCCATTCTTCCATACTTTCTATAGAGAGATACAAAATTCTCCCCAAAAAGAGACTTTAATGTGGAAGAAGGAAACATACCAATGAAATGGTTTTTTCTAACAAAGAAAATCAACAACTCCCTTAAGAGACCTAGAGAAAAAGAAGACTAAAAGTAATTTAGGTCTAATGATCCTCGTTTGCATCTCTTTATATCTCTCTTTGTTTTTCTTCCTTTGTACCTCTTCATATATGTCTTGTATGTTCTTCTGTTGGTCCTTGATTCAAGGGAAATTCTAGTGTGTCATCTCTAGCTTATGAAATTCTTTATCCATGAGACTCTAATAGCAAATGAAGTGTATGGTGGAGGGGATAAAAAATTTAAACTGAAATCGCAATGCTCTTTCAAAACTAGAATAATAGAATTGATTTCTTGAATTTCCAATCCTAGTCTTAGGTCATACATCCATGATTGAGGACAAGTTGGAAAATAAAACCAATAAACTAGATATATTTCTCGTTTTTAGAAATTACTTTTGCCTCTCCTCTTTTTTTTTTTTGGTTTCCAACAAGAATTTATCATACATTGGCCATATAAATCGTCTTTAGGATGCTGGATTTATCACTCTTCTTAGGGAGACTAAAGATGTCCATTTTTATGTTGGGAAACCCCTTCTATTAGGCTACTTGGTTTGAAGGAGCATACATACACACACATACACACACACACACATCTACACATCTACACATTTACACATGCATACATACACACATACATGTACACACATGCATGCTTACATATACACACATATACACACATGCATCATTACATACACACACATATGCACACATGCATGCACACACACACATACAAATATACACACATACATACATACACACACACACATGCATACACACATACATACACACATACATACACACACATATATACGCATATGCATACATACACATACACAAACATATACACACATACATATACACACATACATACATACACACACATACATACACACATATACACACATGCATGCATACATACACACACATATACACACATGCATGCATACACACATATGCACATATACACACATGCATACATACACACACACATGCATACACACATACATACAGACATGCATATACACATATGTATACACACATACATACACACATATACACACATGCATGCATACATACACACACATACACATATACACACATGCATGCATACATACACACACATACACACATGCATACATAAACATAGGAAAATAGAGCATACATACACACAGACATACATATGTAAGAAAATAGTTACGCAATATAACACAGGAGCAATAGCAGAGAAGATAACAGATATAGGAGATTCTCAACAATTTTCTATTAGCAGCAAGTATAAAGATGATGGCGTTGTCCACCCGTGCGCTCTCAAGGTAGAGCTTAAATGGCGATCTAGACAACTCTAGATAGGGAGATACAAGGTAGAGGTATGCTGGCTCAACTTGATGTCTCAGGTAGTGCAGAAGTCATGTATATATAGGATCATGGGTGGCTTGCCATGGACGGCTATACATGGGCGGTGCAGCGTGGGCGGCCACCGCCCGCGTAATTGCCATACACGGCTTAGACTGGTTGAACCGATCTAACAGATATAAATGATTTCTGACTCCGACAGGGAATATTCGATGGAATATTCCCTTTACCGTCGCGCCGGGGGCGCTGCCCCCGGACCCCCACCAAGGGGCCCGCTGGCCCCCTTGGACCCCCCAGCCGGGGCTACTCACCGCTGCCCCGGACCCCACAATTGGGGACCCTGGTAACTCCCTTTCCTTATAATACCTTACATGGTCCAATATGACCTTCATCCAACATGCAAGTTGGGATTCCCATCAATTGGGTAATGCACGCTTGGCTTCTCCTCATAAAGGGGGCCTTACAAAATGTGCATACAATCATAAGGGGTAGACATTGATCATATACTAACAACATACACACATACATCTACACATTTACACATGCATACATACACACATACATGTACACACATGCATGCTTACATACACACACATATACACACATACATGCTTACATACACACACATATACACACATGCATTCATACACACACATACATACACACATGCATTCATACACACACATACATACATGCATGCATACATAGACAGACATACACATATACACACATTCATACATACACATAGGAAAACAAAGCATACATACACACACACATACACACACACATCTACACATTTACACATGCGTACATACACACATACATGTACACACATGCATGCTTACATACACACACATATATACACATGCAAGCTTACATACACACACATATACACACATGCATGCTTACATACACACATGCAGCCTAGTGTATCCTCTTGACATCCATTAATGGAGGAAGAGAGTTAATCCTGTGATTGAACCTATCTTTAGCATGTTAAATGGCTCTAGTTCTTAATGATTTCCTCTCTTTCTTGTGAATAATATTCCATATTTTATCCTCTAGGTACATGGGAAGGACACTAACTTTAGCTTTCTTCCTAGAATATGGTGAGAGTGTGGAGGTGTTCACAATCAGGGTTGATCGGGCTCGATCAAAGCACACGTAAGCTATATGAAACTAATGAGTGTTGGAAGGTTTATGTGATATGAATGTGAAAGTGAAGACGAATTTAGGTATTGAGAGGAGAGATGTAATGATTTGAGTGTGGGAATGGGAATGTATGAATCTGAGCTAAATCCATGGACATGAATGGTTATAATACTAAAATACTATACATATGAATCATACTTAAAGGAAGAATGTTCCAAAAGGAGTTTCATATACAAAAACAAGATCAATGCATGTACATGGATCATGATCACAATAATAAACACAGAAAAGAATCTATCTTAAAAGAAGGGATGATCCATAAGGAGTTTCCTAAACACTTTGAAGATTAATACATATACATGGGTGATTCTAGATGCTATGTATGCATATAGGTAATAGATTATGAATATAAAGATAATTATCCTCACAATCTCAATAGAAAAACCTCATTGGTTCAATGCAAATTTGGGAAGCCCTCTAATACATAGAAAGACTTGGAGGCATACATGTTAAAAAAAAACACTTAGTAGATAGAAGACATGGAGACAATGTGACTTAATTTAAAAGAGATTGTGTATTTAGCTTCAGTAGACGAGAGAGCAACCGTGGGTTGCTTCTTGGATGACCATGAAATAAGCTTTGAACCTGCAAAGGTAAGATAACCTGAAGTGCTCCTTCTATCTTCCTTGGAGCCAGCCCAATCTGCATCAAAAAATAGCTTCAAACCTAAATTAGATACATAAGGATAATAAAGTCCTTCATTTATGGTTCCTTTGAGATACTTGAGAATCCTTTTGGTAGCATCCATATGTGGTTTCCTTGGTGTGTGCATAAATTAACTTAGCACACTCACACTGTAACATATATCTACTCTTGTCAATGTGGCATAGTTGAGACTACCGACTAGACTTTGATATGATGTGATGTCCTCTATGAGTTCACCTTCATGTGAGCTCAATTTTTTATTGACCTCCATTGGAGTACCTGCAATGTTACAATCTTGCATCTTGAATTTTGCCAACATGTCCTTAATGTACTTTCTTTGAGTGAGAAACAAACCATGATCTTTGTAGACAACTTCCAAACCTAGGAAGTAGGTAAGTGAACCCAAATCACTTATCTTGAACTCTTCTCTCATTTGATCTTTGATCTTCTTCATACTATCTGCATCATTTCTTGTCAATATAATATCATCTACATATACACATAGGTAGATGATCTCAGAATTACTCTTTTTGATAAAGTGTGAAGGATCTGCCTTGCTTGGTTGAAAACCTTTGTCTTGCAAGAATAAAACAAGCCTGAAATTCCAAGCTCTTGGAGCTTGCTTGAGACCATACAATGCTTTGTTAAGTTTACACACATAATCAGGATAAACTTGATTCTCAAAACCAGGTGGTTGTGCCATATATACCTCTTCTGTTATCCAACCATTCAAGAATGCATTCTTTACATCTAGTTGAAGTATCTTCCATGTCTTGGAAGAGGCAATACTAAGCAAAACCCTAATAGAAGGCATCTTTGCCACATGAGAGAAGGTCTCCTCATAATCAATTCCCTGAGTTCGTGCAAAGCCTTTTGCTACAAGCCTTGCCTTATACCTGTTAATGGAACCATCAGAATTCTTCTTACGTTTATAGACCCATCTTGAGCCTGTTACCTTCATGGATGAAGTCTTGGGCACCAAATCCCAAGTGTTGTTTTCCTCAAGTGCTTCAATTTCTTCCTTCATTGCATGCTTCCATTCTGTTTTCTCTTTGGCCTCTTCAAATGATGATGGCTCCTCTTGGTTTATGTCCTGTGCTATGTAGATAGAATGTTTAGTTACTAATGAGGTGTCAAACCCATACCTTTCTGGTTTTTTCTTTTCCCTCATAGATCTTCTTAGGCCATGACGTGATGATTCTGCCTCATATCCAAGTTCCTGCAATTTTGCTTTACCTTTAGACTTCCATGTTTTGATCTTTTCCATATGATATTCTTCATCATCCTCTGAGGTGTCTTGTTCTTCAATCTTCGGTTGTTCTCTACCAAGCTTTGGAAAATCTTCTTCAAGATCATATGGTAAATTGACCTTCCTGCATGAATCTTCATACCATGAAATGTTTTCATCAAAAACTATATCTCTGCTTACAAAGAATCCTTTGTTGGTAGGGTTGTATAACCTATAACCCTTTTGATTGTTGTCATATCGAATAAATACACACCTTTCTGCCTTTGGATCCATCTTGCCTCTAACCTGTGAAATAACATGAGCAAAAGCAATACATCCAAAAATTTTACAATGATCTAACCTTGGTTTTAGGGTTTTTACGCTATCTACACATACATACACATACACATATATATAAATATATATATAAAATAGGGTTTTAGGTTTTTAGGATTAGGATTAGGGTTTTTGGGTTTTACGATTAGGGTTTTAGGGTTTAAGGAAAAAATCAGAATAAATAAACAAATATATATGTTAAATAGGATTATTATATAGATAAATAAATATAAAAAGAACTAGTGTTTTAAATAATTTAACTACATATATATAATTAAATATATAAAAATAGGATTAATTAGGGAGAATATCTGAATATATATATATATATATATATATATATATATATATATATATATATATATATATATATATATATATATATATATATATATATATATATATATATATATATATATATATATATATATATATATATATATATATATATATATATATATATATATCTGTGTGTGTGTGTGTGTGTGTGTGTTTGATAATGCTCCAAAATATGAATAGACTTGGTACAATAAGCCCCTTCCTAGTTATTTCGTGGACATGATCTTCCTTGTTTGTTAAAGTCCTGTAGATTGAATAAATGTATTCTCATAGTTTCAATTCAAGACCCTTCTCTAAGACTAGCACATAAGAAATTCCTAAGTTCCTCTTTTCTATTGATTTATTTTTCTTTATTTATAAAGGATCTTATCGCATGGAAAAGCTTAGGTGGTGTATTTATTCATTTTCTTGAGCTCCCTATCTTTATAGACTTATTAATTGTTTCTCAAGCCATGTAATGTTGCAATTCACTACACTAAAATCCATACATAGAGCTAAGATGGCTACCTTCCTCTATCTTCCAAAAATCGTGTTTTACTACTCATGGATGTTTATATCTTGAAATGTGAAAGTGATCTACTAAAAGAGTCCCATCTAATCCTAAAGCAATATAATTGGGGTTTTTAAAGATTATATCAAACGAAACCTTAGGTTTCTAATAGATGTCCTTGAAGCTCAAGGAGTAGCAACCCCTAAATAGGGATTGTCTATTTTCAGTTCTTGCTTTAACCTATGTCATTGTTCTAGTCTAATATGTTACAACTCTTAGACTTCTTATCCTGTATCTTGTTAATGTCCATGATGGGAGATTCTATAATCTCAATATTATTTTTGATACCTACGGTTGAAAATAGTGAGTTCTCTTTCATCATTTTAGACCATTTGCATCCATACCTATAGTCCTACATTGTGAAATCCTTTCTCCATATTATGGACTTATCAATATTGAGTTCTGCTACTCTATTAATGCCCTTGTTTCATTGTATTTCCATACATGGGTCATCCATTGACCTATTGTTTTTTGTATTATGTGTCTTATATACTCTTAAAAGGCATATCTGAATGCTCTTCAAATATTCTCAAATGGCTAGAATTTTTCTATACTAGGAATCACAGAAAACAAAATAGAAAGAATAGTATTTTCACTTTAAATTCCAAAGAACAAGTTAAGGAGTTGAATACAATAAAGACTTAATTCATTATCCAAAATCCTATGTCTCTAATCAATCTTGAATGCAACAAGCAAAATCAATTTGATGGTGATCAAATGAAGCTTCAGAGTCTCTTGCAATAGTTTAAGCCTTACATTCACATTCGACTTAAGAGATAGCTACACAAAGATTCAAGATGATAGTTTATGGATTTCCTTCTTTGAAATAAATAATTATTATTGTGTCTTTATAGAATCTAAAAATGACTAACCACATAGATATCGAAGGTCCTTTAAATGTACCTATTTTGATATCTTATGTCTTGATTAAGACACATCATATCAATAATCTTTATATTTACTCATGATTAGATATTTTCTCACTCCATTTTCTTGCCTGTTCCCAATTAATCTAGAAGAGCCTCTTTCTCTCTCTCTCTCTCTCTATCTTTCTCTCTATGTATAAGCATATAGGAGAGAAGAAAGAAGAACACTAGTTCATTGAAAACAAGGACACTTAATGGAAATGTGAATATTGTATGTGTATTATGTTTCCATAGAAATTATCCATATTCCAACATTGGAACAACTCGTTCCAATCCAAACATAAATGATATGCACAACCTATTGATCAATGAAATATGTTCATTGTCCATGTAGAGATACACAATATTTGATGTATTATATATGGCTTTCAATGTTATGAGGGCACTATGAAAGCAATGAAAATAATGCAGTAGTGGGTGTTGGTACAAGTCAAGCCTTCACATTTGGCTTGGACATCTACTTTGAAGACTCTACATGAAGCAAGGAGCATAGGAACACTAGCTTATGAGTTATTACCTTTTTATCCATTGTAAAAGTCTATATGACTTGGCGCATTATGCAATCACGCCTAATTGATTGAAAGTCACGTGAAAGGTTGTTGATTGATTGAGAGAATATCTCAATCAACTTTTTTAGGTGAAAGATTTTAGGAGACTGATTTGAATTCTAATTCAAGTCATCACTCAATTCCTATAAAAGCTACAAGGAAAATATTGCGGGTGACCTTCACTCATCCCGAGGCATTACTGTATCAATCATTGAGTGTGTGAGGTCTACTCTATAGCCTACACCTCTGAGTACCATTGAGCTATGTTTATCAATGCAATGGGAATGTACATTTACATGATCTAATACAAATATTTACATTCATCATCTCTGTTATTCTCTGAGTGTA
Source organism: Ceratopteris richardii (assembly GCA_020310875.1). Lineage (NCBI taxonomy): Eukaryota > Viridiplantae > Streptophyta > Polypodiopsida > Polypodiales > Pteridaceae > Ceratopteris > Ceratopteris richardii. Next base: position 53,827,603 of record CM035443.1, read on the forward strand.
CCACTTCAACTACTGTCAACTTCAAAGAGACATATCTCAGTGCCTACTGAACCAAATGAAGTGATTCAAAGCTTGATAGATTCAGCTCAAAGCATATCACAAGCATACAAAGTTTGAAGCAATTTGATTCAGCCAATTTCAAGAAATCGTGGCCGAAGTGCTCATTGTTGCAGTTCTTACAGTAAACGAGTAATTTTCGGTAGAAGAACGAAGTAGATCTCGTAGAGTAATGCGAAGCTTTGTATGAGAGATAGCTCACTCTATAGCTAGACATCTCTACTTTTAGTTGATCAATCTTTCCGATGAAAAAGATATCTACACACAGTACAAAGTCTGACCGGAAAGAGGCTGTCTGAACTAGAGGAGTTTTTTCTAAACTTCAGAAAGAGTTCAGTAAGTTAAGAAAGTTCACACGTCACTTCCTTACTTCATGTATGTTCACTTGAAGTAATTATAAACAGAATTGAAGTTCATTCCGGTACAATTCCGGTACGATTACGGTGTCAGTCCAGTGGCAGTCCGGTGAAATTTCGGTGAAATTTTTCCAGTAAAGTTAGAGCATATGTTGAGCACTAGACTTTGCTAAGCTATTGATTGATTATAGAGAATTTCTGAATCACTCTAACTTAGTTCTTCTTGGCGTGGCGGTTTCCGCAAGGCTCAGTCTTTGTCGCGTTATCAAGGAGTAGAATCGGAGAAAAGGATCAAAGAGGGCTGGTGCAAAGCAGGATTAGCAGTACCAACTCAATCTTCTGAGTGCATCCAACCATCTCTCCCAACAGTGGTATCATAGCAAATAAGGTAACATGGGAGATGGTTTTCCTTCATTCATTGACAAATTGGACAGGAACAATTACCAAGCTTGGTCTCTAAGGATGAAGACCTATCTACAAGGAAGAAGCTTATTTGGATTCATATCAGGAGATGAGGAATTGCCCTCATTCAAAGCTAGAGGCCTACCCACCAAAGATGAACAAGAAAGGCTCAACACATGGTGTGCAAAAGATGCTTTGGCAAGGTCTTATCTTCTTAACTCTATATCTGATTTCCTTTTACCTCACATAAGGAATTGCAAGACTTCCCAAGAGACTTGGGAAACCTTGTCAACATGTTTTTCATCAAGTACAAGGGCCAGAAGGAATCAACTATGGATTGAATTCACTACTCTTAGGAAGCAATCAAAGCAATCAGTCAAAGACATTGCAGACCAACTGGCAAGTATTGGAGAGGAGATTGAAGAGGAACAAATAGTAAGGCAGGTAATCAATGGACTAAAGGCAGATGACAAATGGGAGAGCTTTACCACAGCAATGGACCTATACATGGACATACATGCTCCTGATCTAACAACCCTGATTGGTCAACTCTTCACACATGAAGCAAAGCTTACAAAGAATGGAGAACAATCAAAAGGTAACAACTCCTCTACTTTATACACTGATAAGAAGGTTAAAGATAAAGATAAAAGTAAGAAGGTTGATGAAGAAGGCTCTACCTCCCAAGCAAACTATGCAGGGAGAGGTAGATCTTCAAGAGGTAGAGGCAGAGGAAGTAAGCAAGGTAGGGGGAGACCCTACAACTCATCACCATGCACCATTTGTGGATTGTCTAACCATACCACAGATGAGTGCTACAGAAATTATAAGAATCAGAGAGGAAGAGGCTATCAAAGAGGTGGATACTCTCAAGGTAGAGGCAGATTCAACCAACACCAAGGCTACAATGGATACAACAATCAGTACAACAACAATTACAACCACAACCACAACAGTAACTACCAAGGTGGATTCAGAAATACAAGGGATTACAACAACTACACAGAGGAGCAAGATGACTCCCTATTGATCATGAATATGACCTCCAAGGAAGGTACAAATGATGATCATTTATTTTATATTGATTCAGGGTGTTCTAACCATGTAGCTGGTAATGTGGCACTACTCTCTGATTTGGAAGAACCCAAGGGCAAACATCAGGTATAGACAGGTGATGATACTAAGCATTCTGTTGTAAAGGTTGGTAATGTAAAGACTAGTGATGGTAATCAGAACTTATGTAGTCTGAATTATGCTACCTTGACTAGAATTGACATAGCATATGGTGTAAGTGTGCTTAGCCAATTCATGCACAAACCAAGGGTACCTCACCTAGAAGCAGCAAAGAAGATCTTGAAGTATCTAAAGGGAACTCAGAACCATGGTTTGTATTTTCCTTATACATCAGATATTGATATTAAAGTATATTGAGATGCAGATTGGGCAGGGTGCAAGGATGATAGGAGAAGCACATCAGGATACATATGTTTTGCAGGTGATAAACCAATTTCTTGGTCAGCCAAGAAGCAACCTACAGTAGCATTGTCATCTACTGAAGCAGAGTATAGAGGGCTAGCAAATGCCACTCAAGAAGCTATCTGGTTGAAGCTTTTGTATACAGAGTTAGGCTTATATACAAGATCACCAATTATCTTTGGAGATAATACAAGTTCTCTTCACCTTGCAGCTAATCCAATATATCATGTTAGGACAAAACACATAGAGGTTCATTACCACTATGTGAGAGAGAAGTTGCTTAGTAAAGATATTCCGTTGACTTATGTGTCCACTAATATGCAATGTGCAGATTTACTCACTAAAGCTTTGGATGGAACTAAGTTATGCAGATTCAAATCCATGATTGGATTGCAGGATGTGATTGAAGAATGAAGCTGAAGACTTGAGCCAAAATGTTTGGCTTGAGGGGGAGCTGTTGGTACAAGTCAAGCCTTCACATTTGGCTTGGACATCTACTTTGAAGACTCTACATGAAGCAAGGAGCATAGGAACACTAGCTTATGAGTTATTACCTTTTTATCCATTGTAAAAGTCTATATGACTTGGCACATTATGCAATCACGCCTAATTGATTGAAAGTCGCGGAAAAGGTTGTTGATTGATTGAGAGAATATCTCAATCAACTTTTTTAGGTGAAAGATTTTAGGAGATTGATTTGAATTCTAATTCAAGTCATCACTCAATTCCTATAAAAGCTACAAGGAAAATGTCCCGGGTGACCTTCACTCATCCCGAGGCATTACTGTATCAATCATTGAGTGTGTGAGGTCTACTCTATAGCCTACACCTCTGAGTACCATTGAGCTATGTTTATCATGCCAATGGGAATGTACATTTACATGATCTAATACAAATATTTACATTCATCATCTCTGTTATTCTCTGAGTGTACCACTTCAACTACTGTCAACTTCAAAGAGACATATCTCAGTGCCTACTGAACCAAATCAAGTGATTCAAAGCTTGATAGATTCAGCTCAAAGCATACCACAAGCATACAAAGTTTGAAGCAATTTGATTCAGCCAATTTCAAGAAATCGTGGCCGAAGTGCTCACTGTTGCAGTTCTTAAAGTAAACGAGTAATTTCCGGTAGAAGAACGAAGTAGATCCCGTAGAGTAATGCGAAGCTTTGTATGAGAGATAGCTCACTCTATAGCTAGACATCTCTACTTTTAGTTGATCAATTTTTCCGGTGAAAAAGATATCTACACACAGTACAAAGTCTGACCGGAAAGAGGCTGTCTGAACTAGAGGAGTTTTTTCTAAACTTCAGAAAGAGTTCAGTAAGTTAAGAAAGTTCACACGTCACTTCCTTACTTCATGTATGTTCACTTGAAGTAATTATAAACAGAATTGAAGTTCATTCCGGTACAATTTCGGTATGATTACGGTGTCAGTCCAATGGCAGTCCGGTGAAATTTCGGTGAAATTTTTCCAGTAAAGTTAGAGCATATGTTGAGCACTATACTTTGCTAAGCTATTGATTGATTACAGAGAATTTCTGAATCACTCTAACTTAGTTCTTCTTGGCGTGGCGGTTTCCGCAAGGCTCAGTCTTCGTCGCGTTATCAAGGAGTAGAATCGGAGAAAAGGATCAAAGAGGGCTGGTGCAAAGCAGGATTAGCAGTACCAACTCAATCTTCTGAGTGCATCCAACCATCTCTCCCAACAGTGGGAAAAATAATAGAATAGAATGGCATAAATCAGCTGGCCTAAGACAAGCTAAGAACTGAACTATCTATTATGAATTATGGAATGTGTTGAATAAGGAATTATTAGAGAGTTAATTTATTAATGTATTAATGTGCTTTTGGTGTTTTTGATATAGCAATTGAAGGTTTGTGAGGAGCATGAAAGGCATTAAAGGATAGACATCAATAATCACATTTATATTTTATATAATTTTTAAATAAGCCCACATAGAGCGTTTGATTTTTTGAAATAGTTAGTTAAAATAGCGGTTAGGATACATACCATTGTAGACCACGATCTTAAGGTATTCTACAAAAGAGACCAACTTTTACTTTCACGCATGCTTTTCAAAGTTCCTCTCATGTAACCACTATTTTTGAGATAATAAAAAATCTTTTAAATACATGCACTCTATGGACTATCAAAACAAAGTGCATGGGGGATATTGCACCCAAAATTGTATTCTCTCTCATCTCCTTGCATATCTATTTTCTCTACATATTTTTAGCATTCATAACCTCTATAAGTGCATGAGTTAAGATCCCGATAACAGTATTATCAGAGTTGTGCATGCATCACTACAGACGGGTCTATGTCTATTTGTTTTAGTGTTTGATCTCTATTCACTAGTCGTTTCCTTTTTGGTTTCCACCTCCACTTCCACTTTCTTCCACTTCTGATTCTGATTCCTATTCCATTTTGATTTTTTATTCTATTTTTTATTTTTGGTTTCGATTTCAGTTTCAGTTTCTGGTATCCGTTCTACTTCTAGAACCAAAACTAGAACCTACATTTACACCTACATTTACACCTATGCTTACTTTTTTGGCTTACCCCAAGGCATCGAGTAAGGCATGGAAGCACGCATAGTTAAGGCATTACCTTGGCAGCTTTGGCACCCATGGCTCCCTTGGTGACCATTGGAAGTCATTGGGTGTGCACGAACCAGTTTTAATTTATGAGAGGCAATAAGCTGTTTTATATTCAACGAGGAAGGAGGGAGGATTTGAAGCCATAACCTCACTCTCACAAGGGAAGTATTTTACAAATACATGATCTCTTTCTTATATTTAACACAACTTGCATCTCTTTCTTACTTTCTCTAATTTCCAACAACAACAACCCTTCCTTTTACATTTTAATTCAAGAAATCTCAAAATCGTTTTTACATACCTACCAGGAGGTTTTTGTTCTCTACATACTCATGCACCCTACAAAAACCATGAAGGGTTTTGGTAATTCACCTCTACTTGAGGCAACAACATTTACATGATCGATGTGCATTGAAAACCTTTATGTGGAAGGAGGGTGACATGGTCACTAGCCACACGGAGTGCTTTTGGCAAAGGTTATTATTGGTTCGAATGCTAAAAAATATACCGGAGGATATATTGTAGCAAAAATATGAAGATCGTTTGGAGGTGGGAATCCAAGCCAAGCTTCACACCCTACAACCTACAACCCGCAACGAGGCTATCCTTTTTCCTATGATGCAGAGGAGTTCCAGTCCATAAGCAAATCAATGTGTCCACAACAACCACATCAATGAACACTTTTTGTTAAACCAAATTACCCTATGAAATGTAATTTTAATGCCCCATCGTACTGTAGATTTGCTTGTCATCCACAATCCAACTTCTCAACTGCACCTATTGCTTCTTTCCTCCAACCTACAAAACCACCTACCTTGCAAAATTCAATGATAGATACCCAAAAAAACCAGCTATATATCACATGCTAGAATTGTTGTAAACTTGGACATACAAAATCGAAATGCCGATTGTGACCTATTCAAATGAAGCCAACTATATCTCAATTGCATAACATGGAGGCCCATAATGCAGAAATTTCTCCTATTTGGATAGAGGAAGCATTGGAGAAGGACTTAAGTACTGTGGTTAATGATATCTCTATTCATTCTCCACTTTTCACACAGGGTAGTATAAATAACAAACTCCTTAATATTATAGATGACAATGGTAGTTCACATGATTTCATTTCACATTTAATAGTACAAGAATTAAAATTAAAAACATTTCCTTCCTTATATAAAGTGAAAGCTGCATTTTGAGGTAGTGGTTACAATGTATCAAGAGAGGTGCAAGATGTTACCATTAGAATAGGCCCATATGTAGATTCATGAACATTTTTAATTACACCTTTGCAATCTTACAATGTTATACTCTGGTATGCCTTTTTGTCATCATTATAACCCATGCATTCACTACCATACGCATACCTTCAACTTTGAATTTAAAGGTTAAATCATTACTTTGTTTGTGCGGCATGATTTCCAATCATTTCCATTGATTAGTCATAATCAAGAAAAACATTCATCTAGGAAAGGATATAATTCATGCATTGTTCCGTCTATGTCATAAATGATTATATTTATACACTTCTTGATGCACATAAACCTTTCATGACTACTTAAAAGGACTATTTATGTCCAAATATCCCTTTGAACTACCACCATCTGGAGGATCCTTTGACCATAGCATAGACTTAATTCCTTGTAGTTCTCCTCCTTATTACATAGACACACATATGTACACACACATACATACACATATACATACACATACGTATGCACATATTACACATGTACACAAACATACATACACATGAACACACATACACTCTCATATGCATACACACAGTGTATGTATATATGTGCATAAACATATATATATATATATACGCATGCATACGCACATATACATGTTTTAGGTCTAGGTCTTTGGGGTTAGGATTTTAGGGTTTTTACACATGAATACACATATATACACATATACACATACACATGTATATACACATGCATATTTATATTTCTGGTCTAGGTCTTCATGACTAGGGTTTTAACATTTCTACACATATACACACATAATACATACACACACACACACACACACACACATACATATATATATATATATATATATATATATATATATATATATATATATATATATATATATATATATATATATATATATATATATATATATATATATATATATATATATATATATATATATATATATATATATATACACACACACAGATGCATACACATATACATACACATGCATAGACACATATATATGTTTTAGGTCTAGGTCTTTAGGATTAGGATTTTAGTGTTTTTACACATATATACATTGCATATACACACATAATAAATATACACATAGGCACACACACACACATACATACATACATACACACACATAAATAAATAAATAAATAAATAAATAAACGAATAAATATATATATATATATATATATATATATATATATATATATATATATATATATATATATATATATATATATATATATATATATATATATATATATATATATATATATATATATATATATATATATATATATATATATATATATATATAACCATACACACATGTACACGTTTTAGGTCTAAGTCTTTAGGATTATGTTTTTGGGTTTTTGAATTAAAATAAATAAATAAAATTTAATATTAGAAAATAAAGTTTTAGGTTGAATATAAGTATATGTAATAAAAAAAAAGTAGAATAAATTAGAATCTATAATAAAATACATTAAGTATAATTAAATATTTTAGAAATTAGGATATTTTTATTAATTATAAATAATTAAAAATTTAAAAACTGGTCATTAGGAGTTTTAGGGTTTTACATATATAAAATAAAAAATTGGGTTTTAAGGTTTTTACTTACAAACACATACACATACAAAAACATATATATAAAAATATAAGAAATTAGGGCTTTTTGAAATAAATTACATATATATAATTAAATATTAGAAAAATAATGTTTTAGGATTAATATTTAGATATATAGGCAAATATATGTAAACATTAGGGGAAAAACTAGAATATTTAAATGTTCTAAATGAATCTACTTGACTCCGTTTAGAAAAAATTTTAAAATATGGGGAATGTATAAACTTAAATATGTAGATAATAGGTCTTAGGAGTTTTAGGATATATATATATATATATATATATATATAATGGGGTTTGAGGATTTTTACATACAAACACACACACATATGAACATATATTTACAAATATATAAGACATTAGGGTTTTTCAATTAGATTAAATCTAGTTTTACGATTAGTATTAATACATATAATTAGGTGAAAAATTAGAATATGTAAAATATATATAATTACATATGTAAGAAATAGGTACTTAGGATTATTAGGGTTTTGCATATCTATAATCATATATATATATATATATATATATATATATATATATATATATATATATATATATATATATATATATATATATATATATATATACATATACATATACATATACATATACATATACATATACATATACATATACATATACATATACATATACATATACATATACATATACATATACATATACATATACATATACATATACATATACATATACATATACATATACATATACATATACATATACATATACATATACATATACATATACATATACATATACATATACATATACATATACATATACATATACATATACATATACATATACATATACATATACATATACATATACATATACATATACATATACATATACATATACATATACATATACATATACATATACATATACATATACATATACATATACATATACATATACATATACATATACATATACATATACATATACATATACATATACATATACATATACATATACATATACATATACATATACATATACATATACATATACATATACATATACATATACATATACATATACATATACATATACATATACATATACATATACATATACATATACATATACATATACATATACATATACATATACATTTACATTTACATATACATATACATATACATATACATATACATATACATATACATATACATATACATATACATATACATATAGGATGTTAGGGTTTCTAAATACAAAGACATACACATAACAAAGACAGATATATAAAAATATATAATAGTTTATGATTTTTGGATTAAATCTAATATTTAGGAAATAAAGTTTTAGGTTTAATATTGATATATATAATTAAATAAATAAAAAAATAAGGGAAAAAAGAATATATAATACCCATATACATAAAAATAGGATCTTTATATAGATAAATAAATATGAAAAGAGCTAGGGTTTTTATTACATTACAATTAGAATTAGGATTTTAGAATTAAAATTAGCATATCTAATTAAATGTATCATATATCAAATGTCCTAACATCTCCACATGGTATTAGATGACATGTTTGGATCTAAAGCAGAAAATTTCATATCCTTGAAATCATTGCAAGTATTAAATTTTATAGGAATGATTTTTTTGAATTGCACATGTTAGAGAATATGGATCCTTTGATAAAAATTAACTATAAAACCAATGCTACCATTCGCGTGGCTCTCGTGGTGAGTAGGTTGACCCAAATGACATTGCAGTGTATCTCTCATGGATGGAGGAAAAAAAAGAAGGAGGTAGAAGTACAAGGTACTGGTAGCATTACAAAGAATGAACACATGGAAGAAATACTTGAGGCATTTTAAGAGATGGACAAAGATCATGATGATGGAGAAGATTTTATCCATTTCATGGATACAATAGAATTTCCACAATCAGAAGCAGATGAAGAACATAAAAACATGGGAAGTCTAGCCCGTATACCATTATAGACTCAGGCAAAGATATCTATACTATGTGCATCGCTTGCGATGCTCAATCTTCAATACATTTATGGGTGGTCGAATAGTACTTCTTTTAAGATGCAAATCCATAGCTCAGTTAATGTCATGGCATGTGAAGACTAGATCTACAGATGGAGTAATGTTAGTCCCTGATGATTGTGATGCTTGGAAACGAATAGATAGTAAGTGGCCATAGTTTGATAGAGATCCTCAAAACATACATCTAGGCCTAGCTATAGATGAAGTAAATCCATTTGGTTTACATAGCTCCTCATGGAGCACAAGACCTGTGTGTTTTGTCGATTATAACATCCCAGCATGCTTGACCACAAGAAAGGAATATTTATTATTAGATATCATTGTGTAAGGTAAGTACAAGGTCAAAAGCATGGATCTTGGAAAAGACATGTTGGAAAAGAAACTACCTAACTATTCTTAGAGAAGATATGTCAAATTGCTAGAGGTTGCACAAGACATGCTGAGGAGATTTAAGAATAAGAGAGGAACTGTGAACTTGATTCTCCATAAACTAAACAGCAGATGGAAAATAAACTAGAATTCTTGTCAATGGAAACACAAGTTTTTGAGTCTTTGGAACCTCCCTTACAACATCACTCTTTATTGATGTGGCTCCTACTTCACAATGGGGTCTGATGTGGTTCCAAAGTGACGAAATTTTGAGTTCATGATTGAGTATGCGTGTTTTGTGGCATTAAGGAGGACCTACCCCACCTTTTCTTCACCTAGAGGCATGCTAAATAATATTGGATTTATCTTCAACCTATTTGCCAAACGATGCACGTCACACTAAGCTACAAGGAAACACTTCTTAGCTCATGTAATAAACTTGATTTTGTTCTTTGGAACATCTAGACTGGTCTCATAGTATGGTATATTTGGAGATCCATAAGTCAAAATACCATGAAAAAGAGCATAAAGTCTATGCATCATGCTTTTTTCAAAGGATTCAGAGATATTGTTCTTCAAAGTCTGGCAGCCATCAAATCTACACCAACAAAAACTTTCTAGCTTTCTCTTCACGTAAAAAATACCCCTCCTAGGAAATGGAGACAGTCCATATTGCAATTGTATTTTAGCTCCAAAGTTGATATGGTTTTGAGATGTACTTAAGTCCTCTCTATAGATTAGCATCTACTCATATTTATGTAACTCTGGTGCCTACATCACCATACCTTAGTTGATGGTGTGCTTCTAATCCTTGCTGTTTTGTTTTGTAGGGGAGGATGCCCCTTGTACAATCACACATTTCATCATTAATTTCAAATTTCTTGCATCTTCAAAAAAACATGGATGTGTACCTTGCACCATTTGTGGAAGATCTATGCACTTTATGGGATGGTATTACTATGCGTGACATGTCTCAACCTATAAGAAGATGGGACATGTGAGTGCAAGGCATAGTTATGTGGAGGATGCATGACTGGTTGCAGTATGGTGAATATTCAGGTTTAGCGATTTCGAGTTACCATGCTTGTCCCCTATGCCGGCCATGACTTGAAGCACCCTACTCTAAAGCACTTTAGAAAACCCACAAGTATTCTCAGAATTCAACTTCATTTACTAGTTCATGTGGTTGATGAAGTTTCAGTAGCAAGAACTATCCATCATCGATGGATGTTCTTCTTAGAGTGCTTCATGAAAACATTAAAAGGGTTTGTTCATCAAAGATAATGCCTGGAGGGCACCATTGAAGAGGGGTGGCTCGTACAAGATTCTCTTCTATTCATTACAAAATTTTTACACATGTTGGACCAAGAAATACTTCGCTCATGGAGTGATCATGAAGAGTTTCACCTTGTGGTTGATGAGCCTCAAACTAAAGGGATGAAAAGAAAAATGGATGTAGCTTTCAGAAAGAAGTCGATTATTTTTAGCATCGTTTAAAATGAGCATATGCAGAATTGGTTGTAGAGGTATGAGCTTGCCAAGAGACAAACACAAAGAAAAGAGCTCATTTCAAAAGAATCATTCGACTTGCTTTTTGCCTCTTCCAAAAAATCTTTGACCTCTTCCATCCTTTTCAATGAGCAGATGGCTAGATACAGCCGTTTCACAAGCAAAGGTAGTGGGTGAGGTTATCTTTGAAAAGGAGTAGGAACTTGCAAAGGAATGTGATTGGGAGTACTCTAAATAGGGTGCACTATGGTCTCATGGATGACACTTTTGGATGGCATTAATCGATGAAAATTTATCAATTTTTGATAGCGGCATGACGGTGAACGTTTGTGAGAAAAGTAGAGCAATTGCAAGAGATGAGAATGCTCAATAAGACGAGCTTGAGTATTGTGAAGTCATCCCATATATCTTGAAACTATCCTACAGGAAGATTTGAGTACTATATGTTTGATGTCAAATGGTTCAAAAAAGTCATCTCTAGACTAAATGCAATAGTGAGCCTAGATATGAGTGGTTTGCTTCAAGTAAACTCCACAAAGCTATGGATAGATGAAAGAGAATTTGGACTTCTCAAACACTCTAAGTAGGTTGGTTTTATGCTAAATTTGAAAAAGCTAGAGTGGTTGTTTGATTTACAAGTCTCTCCATGTAGCAAACAAATTTGTGCAGACATAGACATAGAAAAAACTCAATCCGTAGTGGAATCTAAGGTGCATTTGAAGAGGTATTTGAAGAAGATGAGGTACACAATGAAGTAACAGACGATATGTTATACGAGGATGATGATCAAGAAGGGGCCACCATACCAAGAGATCTAGAAGTTGCGAATGTAAAGATAAGATATCCTCTACACATCACGTCTCAAAGAAGATGCTAGAATAGATTATTTATGAAGCAAGCACATTTACATACTAATTTGTGTTTATTTATTTTGCTATGTTTATGATTATTATCTTATTCTAATTATTTAAGTTGTCTATTGCAAAGAACGATATGAAATAGTCCACTACTAACTTTGCACTCTAGGACAGAGAAGCAGTTTATGGAGTTTATATATATCAAGCATCTCTTTCTCATATGGATAGAGCATCATAGTACTAGATCACTCATGATTGCACTCCTCTCGGCCTCATTCCCATGGATAGCACTCCCATTGGGACCACTCCCTTTGGCAGGACTACTCTCTCTGTAGGTACTTCCTTTGACAAAACAAACTGGCCAAAGGTACTCCCTTTGTCGGGAATACTCTCACAAGTGGTACTCTTGGCTTTATGACTCCACCATGATGGCCCTCTCAATCATCCCCTAGTGGCTCCAATAGTCAACATATGCATTTGACATCATAGTGCAATACATGTGCTGGCCTGTGTTCTCTCTCTTGTCAATCAACATCATGCTTTGGAGGAGCTAGTTCCAAAGATGGATCTACAGGTGGCTCTAGAGGAGGTGCATGTTGTGGAGGCAGTGCAATACTCTTAGAGTCAATACCTCAGATGTAGTACGCCACATGGTATGCTACATACACCTTGGGGTGCTCATGATCATGAAAACTCCAAGTTGTACCGTATATGTGATGGAGTTCCAGTGATGTATGCAATAGGAAAGTCCATGCATTAGTGCATGATAAATGTGCACCATATAGTTTGGACACTTTGTCATGGTGAAATGGAGTGAAAAGAACAAGGATGGAAAAAATTACAAAATAGAGTCCATCCATCACGAGCACCAGCCACCGCATGGGGATCTTGTGGTCACCTCAGAGTGGATTCTGCACAGGGTGCATGAGATGATGTCCCATCTATGATTAGAGACTCATGAAACTTACAAGGTAGGCTTATCAAAGCCTATATGGCTAGAAATTGACGAGTGGGATATGATTCATGATGACTAGTACACTCTTGACCAATATCATTAGCAACATGATGCACCAACCACATGTCAATACGGTTGGAGCATCACATTTGGGTAGGAGCGGATAGAACACTATACATCATGAGTTTTTAAGTAACATTTTGATATTTGCTTGTGTTACACACATCATGTATGTTCATCTAACATGTTGCATATTTGTTGCAAGAGTTGGTACTGGGGCATCCTCTTACACGAGCAAATGAGGCTTACGGATATCCTCATGGACTAGTTGTGCTCTTGGAGGACTTTGATGGACATAGTTTCATCATTTAATGGGAGTGTCTATGATGAGGTGAGCTTATAAACCTAGTTTTTGTAATTTTTTTTTTGTTGTTTATAACTATCATACCAACTTGACTCATTTCATGAATGCGATTTATTGCAAGACTACAGATATAGATGGTTTGATCCCTCTAGGCATGTCTATAGAAGTGGTGTGCCACATAATTGTATCTGAGTCATTATGGCAATGGTGCACCATAATTTCCTATTTGGCTCATATATGGTAGTGGTTTGCCACACTTTTGTGCATTATTCATTTATGGAATATATATCTCTTTTGTACATTGTTCATTTATGGAGTATCTGATTTGTTCATGGTTCATTCTGCTTATCCCTTTTATCTTCATGTGTTTTACTTTATCAAATCATGTTTTGGTTTCCAATCATGTATACTGATGATTTTGATACCAACATGCATACCATCAATTATACCATTGGTTTGCATATACATATGAACACCTATAGTAATGAAAATCTACCGACACATATACCGAGCCTAATAATGATGCTACTAGGGCGGGTATGGATGCTTACACTAACACGTATACTAATGATTATATTGACACTATTGTATCGGCATGCATATCAACACTTATACCAATACAATAGCAAAAATGCACCCATGTATTTGTGTGATTATAAGGCATGGTATGCCCCTCATATGTGGTAGTGTTGTGTTCTATTTGTGTAAATGCGCCATATTATAACATGTTTCCTAAGCCTAATACGTTTCTATTTCTAATCTCCCCTCCTCCTAACAGCTAGTCATTGAAGATAGAGAGAGAGAGAGAGAGAGAGAGAGAGAGAGAGAGAGAGAAACATACAGAAAGAGCCTTCCCCTCCTCCTAATTGCTACACATTGCGGATAGAGAGAGAGAGAAGAGAGAGAGATCTTGCATATGTATATATGCCTTCACAACTTCTTCTATATGCAGCCCTCTACTATAAGAGTTTCAAGCTTCTTGCTTAATCATTTGTTGGGGCTTTCTATAGTACTTGAAAATATGTGATCGTAGTTGAAAATTTGTCCATTTTTTAGTTTATTTGTCGGTAGCTACATTCATTGACTTTCACTCTTGATTGTGTGTGTGTGTGTGAAAAGGAGAGAGAGAATGGGTTGAGATAGAGAGAGAGAGAATTAACTTAAAATATATTTATGATTGTGCACTTCATTTTGTCTTTATGTGTTTAAATTATGATATGTGCAACCGACTATGATATGTGCAACAAAATTAAAGTTTTCCATTATGTGAAGGTAATAGAATTCATTCATATGGGCATTAGAAGCATGAGGGTGGGCTTGTATATGTGACTACATGTGATTGTGTGTTTTGTACATGTGCATTTTTGCAAGTGTGTATGCATAGATATGGGCATGTATATTGCTCTATGTGTGTTCATATATGAATGTATGTGTTTTCATGCACAATATTATGTTTGTGTGAGTTAATTTGATTAAACATATAAGTGTTTACTTTTTGTGTATGTTTGTGTATGTGTGAACATGCAGGCATAACTTTATGAGTATGTGAGTTTATATTGTGCAATTATGTGTGCAATAGTCAATGTGTGATCATGAATATTTGTGCCTCTGTGCTGTTTTGTGTATAAATACATGCTTGAATTAGTATATTCATAATGATTTGAATGACATTGACTATTGTGTAACATTGAAAGAACTTCAAAAATCATTGATTGAAATTAGTAGTTTTATTATTGTGAATTAGAGTATAATTTAGGAACCTAGTAATAGATAAATGTGAGTTTTTTATTATTCATGAATGTACTTATAGTTTTTTCTCTAATGCTTGTTTTGCAAAACATTACAAGACTTATAAAACATTACGAATAAAGCATGGAATCTACAAAAAGATGGAAAGAACACGAGTGTTTGCTATGGCTTGGTGAAGACATTAGAGTTTTATCCATCTTCTCCATTCGGATTGATTTAGGTCATTAAAACCTTGGAATTCTTGTGATAGCTTCTTGTTGATCATATAATTTGTATAGAGCTTTACATTCACTACTTGTTGAGATCAATTTCTAGCATTCATTAATGGATGCAAAGTCATTTTCTAGAGAAATTTCACATCACCTAATAATAATTCTATCAACCAGAACACAATCTATATTTTTCTTTCTACCTATTTGTTTCCCACAGAACAAAACACACATCTATCTCATAACATTCCTCTGGATAAAGAAACTAGAGATTCTTGGATTTCTAAATATCTCATTCCAATTGCACAATACTAGCCCCCCCACTAAATAATTTTAATTACATAATTGTTACCCATAAGCTCCTGAACATACAATAAGTTTAATAAGGATTGCTAATTGAAATACTAACCATTTATGAGTTCCTATGCATCATTTGAGTTTCACCAAAAGCACTGCACATGCATCCTCACTTGGAACACTAGTAGTTTGACTTGATCCATCAATCGAGCCCTTCACTCCGATAGCGTTAGTGTCCATGTGAAAGGCCAAATGGCTATTGGACACTTTTTTATGTGTTCTTTAGTAAAACATACAGTGGCCTAGTTAGCCACAAATTGTACGTTTGACTACACTTGTATGACATAACAAATCTATGTTACTGGTCTTTGTACTATGTGTTTTATATGTATTCAGCACCCCTATGCAGAGTACTTTGTGTTGCGCATGAGTTTGGGTTTCTACAACAAGGGCGTCATTGTGAAGCTCTCGAGAATTAGAATCTTTATTTATGGCCATCCAAACTTATAAAAGAGTTCCCTTGAAATTACATTGATTATAGAGCCCATATTTATAGCATTGTTGTCGTTTCCTATTTTAACACACATCTCTACTCGAACTCTAGAACCAAATTTTCTTTTAAAGTGAATTTCAACATTGTTTTCATTATTTTCATTGTTAGATGACATAGTTAATTATTGCATACTTAGACCCATCTTCCATGGCTTTAGTCTCCATACGAGTCTCACAAACAAAGGGCTGACCCAAAAGAACTTCATAGGAGCAATCAACTTAAATAAGGAATGGAAATTCTTCAGTGATTCCTCCTATGGATATGGGAGCACTAGCACAAGCTCCATATAAGGTACCTACCTAAACCATTATCTAGAGTTCTCATATGCCATCCACAATCTTTATCTATGGGCCATCAAAACTTATCATAGACTTCTCTTAAAATTACATTGATTTTAGAGCCCAAATTTATAGCTTTGTTATCATTTCCCATTTTAACACACATCGCTGATGGAAGTCTAGACCACAATTTGATTTTGAAGTGAGTTTTAGGATTGTTTTCATGATTTTCATTGTTAGGTTGAATAGATCCTGAAAATTTTTATTAACACTTACTTAATCATTATGAAAGCCCTGTTCCTAAGATTCATCCAAGTTCAAGGCATCATTCATAGATTGATCTTGATCTAGAAAATCTTGCATAGCGGAAACCTCTTCCTTTTAAATAAACCGGTAAAGGTTTCTTTAAAAACATGCTTTCTAATAGATAAAACATGTTCTAAAGACATTGTTGATATAGTTTCGTAGTGATATGTGTGAGGACACTAGAACTGTCGGGGCACTTTTCTCCCTCTTTAGGAGGTTTTTTTCCCATGGCTTGTATATACTGCTATAACCCTAAGGGGTCACTTATCTTTGTACATTTACCCCGTAATACATTGAGTACTATGTGGTGTGATCCAAACTTCTTCTTCTTCCTTGTGTTGTTAGCATGCTTTCACAGACCTCCAATTCCAACAATTGGTATTAGTGTAGATATATTTCTCTTTGATACTATAGTTAAAAGCAAACATACTATGATTTTAAAAAATCAATATATGTAAGTAACATACATTAATATTTCCAAACGTAGACATTGAGAGAAATATTAGTATTCAAAGATACTCATATAAATTGAAGACTAGTAAGGGATAGCAACCGAGCTTAAAAGATTTAAAGAGATGCATAGAATAGGAAACAAAAAAAAAAGAGAAGATGAGTCCTAAGGGATATAAAGACACTTATAATTGGAGATGCTCAAACTAGGCATAGAGAAGAAGAGAAATATCGAAAGAAAGGAAACTTTTGAGAGTTTTCAAGAGGATAACATCTTAAAGTACAAGATTCATGGGCCCATGAAAATGGCATTAGAATGAGTCCGCGTTTCCATTTTATGAAAGCCTCATTAAAACAGTCATTTGAAAGGCTAATATGAGTCAAGAGTGGATTCAAATAGATAAAACATCCACCTTTTTGCAAATAGATATTAGTAAATATATATCATTATAAATTCTATGAATGTCTACATGATCTTAATACCGAGGGATATTAAAATTAAAAATATCACAAGATGGTTAAAAAAAAATGTGAATACATTCACTAACTATTTAATGCATAAAACACTACATTTGCGATCCTAAAGGACATAAAAGTGTCCCTTGTTAGGTGTTTGCAAAACGAAGATGTCCTGAAGGATCATATCATTTGATCATTGAGTCTTTTCTTGCATGTCTATGTGTATAAGATGTGTAATAGTTAAGTAAGAGAAATTTCTGTGCGCATGTGTGCATACCTGTATGTATTTATAGATTTGTTAATATTTTGTATTAGTTCTCTAATGCTTGTTTTGCAGGTACGGTCAAGAGAGAGAGATGCAGGTTGCATAGAACTTCATAGAGGAGATCGAAGGGAATTTGTAGAAAGAGAGGGGGGGTGGCACAGAAAGTGCAGAAAAGAAGAAGGCAGAGAGAGAGAGAGACACAGCTAGATTACATGAGTTGCATTAAGAGCAATAGATGCAAGGTACTATATGTGAAGGCATAAGCTTGGGTGGTGACCACAACATGGTGCTATTTGTTGTGGTTTACTTGGGAGATTTCATCACTTTATCCTTGATGTTGAGGATCTATTACCAATACCGATTTGTACGCCTGTACTTGCCACAATCCTCCAACGTTTTTTGACATGATCATGTCAGCCACAAAGAGGATGTTTCATAACAGTCGACAGTGCATATTTTAAGCTTGTGCCATCTGATTTATGCCATTCTTCTCTAGTATTTTTCGCACTACTGCATTATCTTCATTGCTTTCATACTGCCCCTTTTGTAGCTTTATTGCTTTCTCTATGTTCTTATGCATTCTCTTAGTAGTGAAAGCCATATACAATACATCAAATACTATGTACTTCTACATGGACAACGACCATACTTCATTGCTCAATAGGTTGTGCATATCATTTATGCTATAATTGGAAAGAGCTATTTGAATGTTAGAATGTGGATTATGTTCTACTCGATTATGGAAGCATACTACAGATTCAATATTCACATTTCCATTAAGTGTCCTTGTTTTATGTAAACTAGTGTTCTCGTTTCTGTTCTCCTATATGGTTATACAAAGTCATTGCTAAAAACAATCTAGAAGAGAGTACATGTACAAAATTTTGTTAAGAGGATTGGGTTGACCTTGGGCATAAAATCGATAGTGCCAAGTTATGTTTTCTCTTTCATGCAAAAAAAAAGACTAAAGCTTCTTTTGTTGAACACGAGAGAGAGAGAGAGAGAGAGAGAGAGAGAGAGAGAGAGAGAGAGAGAGAGAGAGAGAGAGAGAGAGAGAGAGAGAGGCTTCCCCTCCTCCCGACTGTATAGAGAGAGAGAGATGTCGCACACATAGTGTATAGGCGTTCACCACGTCTTCTATATGCAACCACTTATTGTGAGCGTTTCAAGCTCCTTGCTTAATCATATGCTAGGGATTTCTATAGTAGTTGAAAATATGTGGTCGGAGTTGAAAATTGGCCATTTTCAATTTTATCGACCACTTTGTCCACAGCTACATTTCTTGACTTCCCTACTTTATTGTGTGAGCGAGAGAGAGAGAGAGAGAGAGAGAGAGAGAGAGAGAGAGAGAGAGAGAGAGAGAGAGAGAGAGAGAGAGATAGATAGATAGAGAGACAGAGAGAGAGAAAGAAAATTAACTTAAAATCTATTTATGACTGTGCAGTTGATTTTGTGTTTATGTGTTTATGAATATGATATCTGCAGCCCAATATGATATGTGCAAAAAAATTAAAGTTTGCCATTATGTAAAGATAATAGAAATCATGTGTGTACATGTGACAATTTTTAGAATGTAGTAGTAGACAAATGTGAGTTTTTTATTATTTATAAATGTAATTATTTTTTATTTATAATGCTTGTTTTGCAGAACATTATAAGGGTTATGATATATCACGAAGAAATTTTGAAATATACGGAAAGTGTGTTTGCTATGGTTTGGGCTGCAGACGTTAGAGTTTTCATCCATCTTTTCCATTAAAATAGATTTGCTTCATTAAAAACTTGTAATTCTTGTGTTAGATTCTTGTTGACCATGTAATTTGTATAGGACTTTATGTTCAGTACTCAATTAGATTCATTTCGAGCATTCATTAATGGATGTAAATTCATTTTCTAGAGAAATTTCACATCAATCTAGTAATATTCCTATCAACGAGAACAGAATCTATATTTTTCTTTCTACCTATTTGTTTCCCCTAGAACAAAACACATGTATATCTCCTAACACTCCTATAGATAAAGAAAATATCGATTATCGGACTTCTGAATATCTGATTCCAATGGCATAACACTAGGTCCCCCACTAACTCTGCTAAATGACATAAGTTTTGCCCACAAGATCTTGAACATACAATAAGTTTGATAAGATTTTCTAATTTAAATACTAACCATCTATGAGTTTCTATGCGTCACTTGAGTTTTGCCAGAAGCATCACACATGCGTCATCACTTGTAACACCGACCCTTGACTTGATCCATCAATCGAGCCCTTCTCTCCGACATCGTTAGTGTCCATGTGAAAGGCCAAATGGCCATCATAAACTTTTGTATATGTTCTTTACTAGAACTTATAGTTTCCTAGTTAGACACAGATTGTAAGTTCGACTACATTTGTATGACCTATGAAATCTATGTTAGTGGTATTTGTACAATGTGCTTTCTGTGTATTCTGCACCCACTATGTGGAGTACTTTGTGCTACCCATGAATTTAGCTTTCTATAGCAAGGGTATCATTACGAAGCTCTGGAGAAAGAGAGTCTACCATCATGCATCACCAAAGAAATACTTCACTACATAGTCCTAATACTAAAGGACATTAAATAAAAAATATCACAAGATGGTTAAAGAAAACGTTGAGACTCCATAATGAAACAGGAACAATAGTAGGAATGTTGATACCCTCATTAAATATTTAATGTATAAAACACTACATTTGCGATCTTAAAGGAAGTGTTTTCCAAAATGATGTCATCGAAGATCAAATCATTTGATAATTGAGTCTTTTTTTGTACTCAAAGAGATATTGCATGTAGGAAATGAGAAAATTGTAGAACTTATAGCATTTCACACACAACAAGTCTCCATAATTGATGTACCTCTGTATGTTGATCTAGATGACCGTTTTCTATTTTTGGCTCACTAAGTGTCCATAATTTTTGAGTTTATTTGCAATGTCCATAGCTACATTCCTTGACTTCCTTACTTCATTGTGTGTGTGCTACGCATGAGTTTGGGTTTCTATAGCAAAGGCATCATTGCGAAACTCTCGATAAGGAGAGTCTAGCATCATTCATCACCATAGAAATACTTAACTACATGATCGTAATACTCAGGGACATTAAATTAAAAACATCCCAAGATGGTTTTATGCTCCGCTCATTGTACAACTACAATTAGGAGCAGTTAAAAATGTCATAGCAGTGTTAACCAGACACTATTCCTATCCATGATCCCAGCCCCAGCTGATGAAACGACCAAGAAAAGAGAAATTTCCCTGCGCCTATTATTTCTTTACATGGAGCGGCACACAGTGCTTCGCAAATACTTTACAAATAGGTAGCACATTATTCTGTACATTTATTCGAATATAGTTACAACGTCTCTCTGGTTGTTTCCGTCACAAAAGATGTACATTGCTTTGGCTAGCAGAGTTTGCCTGAAGAATGAATCCCCAACCTCTCTCCGATGGTGTCGAACATGAACAGATAGCCATTCAATTGAAAATTCCCGATAATGGTGAGGTTCCCGGTTGGTTCTGCGACAAATGCGAGACACACTACTTGGTCGAAATACTTAAGAGTGTTATCATGAGTTAATGTGAAAGAAAATCCCTCAAATTGTATCTCGACAAAGGGGATGACTGAGTCGTCGTTGACCTGGAAGCAGGTGTCGTAACCGGAATCTGGTGGCGGAGATGCGCTTGTGATGTTCGAGCTAGCAGTGACAAATGCATCACGCAGTGTATTGTAATCAACCTCAGGCAAATGTGTCAGCGCCGTACCAGAATCAATGATGGTACCTCCGATGTCAGTAAGTGTTGGTCGAGTCGGTGAAATGGATGCGAGAGGCAAGGGAGCCCCATCGACACGGATACCTCTAAGCCAGACGTCGTAGTAACTCGGATGATTTATGTTCTTGATCATGGGTGTATAAAAGAAGTCTGCAGTCGCATTAGAATTGTCGTCTATACCAAACTCAATAAAACCTGCTGATGTTGTCGAACTAAGATGGCTGGTAAACAGTATGCGAAGGCTCCCTGAAAGAATGCTGCAGATTGGCTCGGCATGCCCTCGATGTCCCATCCCAGTCCTATAATCCCGTCTACGTCGTCGAAGATTCCATGACCTGCATGAGCGCATCCGATCATGAAATTCTGAATAGCTGCGTCTCCTATGGTCAATGTCTCGTTCGCGTAGTCGCCTACCGCGGTGGAACCATCTCCATACGTTTCGCTAAACATGCAAAAACTATCGGGCGAGCAATCGGCACAAAATTCTTGGCTGCCGCACGGGATCGCTGAGTACGAAGACGAAGTCGATGGATCAAAAAGAGGGGTAGGCTGAGGGAAGCATGCGGTCGCATTCTCACATGGAAAGCATTGTGTCCATGTCAAGCTGGTACCTGTGTCCATAAGGAGGAGGAAGTAACTGGCGGGTGTCCCTATGCCTACCTTCGCAATATACTCAGACGATTCGTAGCTCGCATTTGTGCGCGCTGAAGTTGAACTGCTAGTAGCTAGCGACCTTTCAACATCGTGAGCCAGGCGATTTCACGAAAGAATCCTCTGTACCCTCTCCTTATCTTTCCGGAGAATCTCTGCGGCGAGCTCACGCATACTCCTGTGTTCACGCGGTGCTCCTCCTTTGAGCAGACAGGGGCTATAGGGGTGAACAAGCCCTGTATGAGCCGTACCTCCGTACGAGGGCCTGCCCTTGCCAGCGAAAGCTTTGTCGCAATCAAGCATTTCATGTGATTTATCAGAGCCGTGGAAATGATTATATTCATACGCAGCACTAGAGCAGAGAACCTCGTAGAAACCAAGAACAAGAACAAAAAAACAAAGCAGAGAATAAATCCTCCACGTGCACATCCTGATAGAAAAGACAAGCATACTACGTCTAAGCAGAACACGTAGAGAACCAAAAGCTGTGCTGAGAGTATGATACAACCAATGCAGAGGTAGAAACCCGAAAGCTTTCCTCACAGAATGAAAAAATTAACACAGGTGAAGTTCAAGTGTACGCGACTACGTAAGAATGAGTACCATGTTGAGGGTACTGCTGAACAGTGAATAACCTAAGCTGTTCTATACCGAGATTGCCATGACTCGTGCGTTACTCGCGAACTAACATATCCCAGCTGGGGGTTGCATGGCGCCATTATATAGCGCTATGAAATGGCTCGCGCAGAAGAGTTCTTTCATCATATTGTTTTAACTTTGACAGGTCGGCGTTGGCTCATTGTGATAGAGAGAGAGCTTTGAATTCATTGTCCCAAATGCTATTATTTTATATATCAAAGACTATTCCTAGAGCACACAAGAAGTTTTTCCACAGCTCAAATCTTAATGATGATGTTAACGTAACACTTATCGTAGAAATAATGTCAAGCCTTAACTCATTGTCGTTGGCATAATGTCACTTATCTCATTCCCTTATATAGCTTTCACATATGCACTTAACCGATAAAACAAAGCTTTACTTTGTCTTTTTTTTTTTTTGAATAGAAAAATGACAGGATTATTTTTAAAAACATGACCAAGCATACAATACAGGATTTTCTTTAGGTTTTTGCAGTTTTTTAAGTACTTAGTAGAACTAGTCTCAAGTTCTACTTACTTACACACAGAAGAACAAATTCCTTGAAAGTAGGCACGTTCACACTCGCTTTGCATCCATTTCTCTATGGAAATAGATTCATCTAAATATAGTTATTGTTATTACAAGTGGCTTATCCCCAAGTATCTAGAAACGAACATTAAGCATAGCAATTGAATCAGATCATAGGATAATCTGAATGTCAGTAAAGGAAAGGTCATATCTTGAGCATTATATACCTTCCAAAGCTGTATTATATGGTCTGTAGAGCCAGCTTCAAAAATATCTAAAAAGTGACTGGTCTTAGTCTCACGTTCAAGCTCTTGAGGGGCATACTGATGCTATCCATATTGATGGTCATGCCTCAGCATCTCTATGACCCTTGGAAATGCCTCGACCGACCATGTTAGTGATACAGACACTGACTTGATGGTCGATATAACCGTTACAATCTTTTTGCCAGTATATGCATCGAGAAAATATCTGAGCTAGTACAGGTGTGAGTATAAGCATCGATAGAAGCATTAATAAATTCTTGGAAATATTGATGCTCATACCAGCACCTATATCAACATCTATACCAATGATGTGTCTTAACATAACCAAACACGAGAGAAAAAAGTCAATTTTTGCTATTGTTTTGAATTGCATACTACTAGTGTTGAGTTTGCATGTGTGCATATATTGTGATCATCAACTTGCATGTATATGCATGCATATATTGCACATATATTCTATGTTCTATAGAGCCAACAGAAAAAGATCCAAAAAATGATTGGTCTCAGTCCCACATTAAAGCTCTTGCACTACAACATTTGAGGCCGTATCCATGGCCATTCCTGCGCATCTCTATGCCATTGGAAATGCCTCGATAGACCATGTTAGTAATATCGACAATCACTTGATGGTCGATAAAATCATTACAATGTTTGGGCCGGTAAATGCGTCAGAAAAATATATAAGCTAGTATAGGTGTCAGAATATGCACCCGTATAGGTGTCGGTATAAGTGACCATAGAAGCGTCAGTAAATTCCTAGAAATACTAATGCTCATACCAACACCTATATCAATGCCTATACCCATAATGTGTCTTAACATAACTAGTCTCGAGAGCAAAAAATCAACATTTACTACCATGCTGAACTGCATACTACTAGTGTTGAGATATTATTATGCACACACACACACTAATCTCTCTCTAGATCTTGTGCCTTGGTAAGTGATGCGCGTACTCTTTCACCCTTTCTCTTTATCTAGGTTTTCTCTTTTCTAATTTCTCTTTTCTTTGGTTTTTCAAGAGCTTCTTGGCATTTGTTCTTTGGAATTTAAGGGGGGACGATGTTGATTGGGGTTTGACAATAGCGATCCAAAGCATAACATCAATTTATGTGATTATTTTGTTTTTATTACAAATGGAGGTAGAGAGAGATGAGAGAGAGAGACGAGAGAGACAGAGAGATCTAGAGAGAGATGAGAGAGAGATGAAAGAGAGAGAGAGACAAAGAGAGAGATAGAGAGAGATTGAGAGAGAGAAAGAAAGATAGAAAGAGATAGAGAGAGAGAAGGGATAGAGAAAGAAACTGAAAGAGAGAGAAAGATAGAGATATCATTGTTTTGTTCTTCAATAGGAGTAGAGATAGAGAGACATAGATAAAGAGAGATGAAATAGAGAGATAAAAGAGAGAGAGAAAAAGAGAGAGAGAGAAAGAGACATAGAGAGAGATAGAGATAGAGATACATACACACCCATAATCATGTATATGCATGCATACACACATATGGATACACATACATATGAATACATACATAGACATACATATGTACACACACATACATACACATATGTATGCACATATTACACATGTAAACAAATATATATACACATGCATACACATACACTCATATCCATACACAAATAAGAGAGACACATATACATACACACACACAATTTCTCACACATATGCACATATATACATACACACATCAACACACACATATATACACACACTCACATACATATTACATACACACATGCATATTCATGCATATGCATGCATGCATACACACGTATACATACACACATGTACACACACATTTACACACACATATACATACATACATGCATATGCATACACACATGCATATCCATACACACACATATACATACACACATATGCATACACAAATATACACATACACACACATAACAGCGAGTCGTAACAAACGAGAACTATGTCGTAAAAAGAGAACACTTACGTCAAAAATTACATGTTTTCACCTCATTTTTGGAATTCCTTTACACCAGTATACATATATTACAAAAATGAGGTGAAAACAAGTAATTTTTGACGTTTTTTGTCATTTTCTCAAAAAAAAATGAGCTCAAAATGTAGTCAAAATTTCACTATATTAGGCATTGACGTGTCCCAAAATGTATATGATAAGACATTGACATGTCCAAAATCTATATGCTAAGACATTGACATGTCTAAAATATATATAAGAATGTGGAAGTCAATAGTTTTTACACAAAAATAACATTTTAGACATATCTTTAATGGGTGGATATCTGATTGTTATTCAAAATTGCTACAAAACATGGTTTCATTAACCAAACTACTTTGAGGCATTTACATAAGCACTAAAAATGTCTGAGAGCTTCAATGCAACTCACAACTTTGTCGATCTATGTCTACACCCTCATCATCTGATGCACTTGATTCAGTCTCATACTGTTGAGAGCTCTCTTCTTCTTCTTCTATATCCACAAGAGCTCTATCTTCATCCACGTACATACCAAATTCTGCAGGATCATGCACAACTCTTCTTGTTTTCCTATGATTTCCTGTACCACATACATCTGGAAGCTTTTGTTTTATCATGTTGATGGTTGCTTTCCTCAAGTGACCAGTTTTTGTCAAGGAAAAATCATAAACAAGAATATCTACATCATCCATTTTAAGAGTGGATGTGCTTCGAATATTCTTTTTCCTTTTTGAACCTGTTCGTTTAGCATCACACACCATTTCTAAGTTATATTTACCTGTGAATGCATTACTACTTTTAGTGTAATACCAATGCACCACCAAAGCCTCTATTCTTCTCTGATCAATATCTTTAGTTATCTCTAAAACCTTTGCAATCCAAAATGGTCTGGTAGCCTCATCACCATCAGCAAGTACTGCAATAAGCGTTCCAACATTTATCTCTATTAAATTTCCTTGCCATCTTGCTTCTGCCTGTTTTGTCATCCTTGGGCCTACATAAATATTTCTTTCTGGTGGATGTATAAAACTTTGAAGTGCATCTGCATTACATGCTTGGGCCACATTCACGGATCTTTGTGTACAAAAATCCCATGTGAATGGAACATCAACTGGCCAGTGACCTGCAATTGTATACTGTATAATCTCTTCTTGATGATTGAAAAAGTCCTCCCACCAAGATACATCTTGATCTCCAGCATATTTTTTTGCACGCTCAATATGTCTCTTCTTTTCAATGAGTGCATGCATCCAGCTTTTACTTTGATCAACCACACTTCCACATCTTTCTGTATTGTTTTTATCTTCATATGGTGATTGTTCTGCACCATACACTGTTACAGTAGACAAATTAGGCACCTGCAATAAGAAACTGCATCCCTCTTTAGGCTCCCACCCAAGAGAAGATGAATACTGCTTTGCAAATAAAAGGGTTATTTCATCAACCCTCCTCATCAAGAATACATGGTTGAAACTAATATTGTGCAATGGAGCCAAAACCTTAGCACTGTTATCAAGGCCCATTGAGCAAAAGTGCTTAAAGTCATAAATCTGTGTGAGGTGTTGAACTTCTGGTTTTGGAGTATATGCTTCTGAAATCAGCTCAGATAAAATCGGAAGAGTAAAAGCATTGTTACGTGCCAACTTCTTAGAGAAAGTACTGAACATTTGATCAATGTGATCATGAGTGTGGCCAACCAGAAGAAAATTTACCTTAACCTTCTGAAATACCTGTTTTTCAACAAGCATGCTTAAATATCCAAAGACTGTAGAATTTTTATTCTCTCTTGGAGTATTATCTAGTTGCAAATATAGAGTTGGTGGCAAAAGACCCTTCCATGATTGCAAAACACGATGAATGACAGTAACTGTAAGGTTTGGATCATTATGCACATTCGGATATGTGAAGAAAACCTTGGACATTACAGTTCCATTGTATACCAAAGCACCAACCAAATGCATTTGCACAAGGACTTCATCTCCAATGTCCTTAGGGATGCGATAAAAATGTGGCAAACAAGTTTTTTTCTGATCCATACCATCGATCAACAAACACATATAACGCTCCGGATTTCTGAGTGCCTTACTTCGATGATGAATTGCTTTCTTTCTCTCTAATGCTTGACTCTCACGATGGTTGTTAAGAAGGTTTTTAAAATTATGCTTTTCCTGTGGTGTTGTAGCCCCTTTTGCCATGTTTTTCAAAGTGGCGCAAACTGAACATTCACCCATTCTAACTTTACGAGGAATAGAAACATTGTTAAACTCTTCCTTCCATAATCGAGTAAAGTGACGATACAACACATACTTCTGATTTCTATTTTCCATGTCTTCTCTATATATTTGAAATACCTCTCGACGAGTAAAGTTATCTGATAAGTGCAACCTTCCAGTTGTAGGCATAACTTCACAATGCAAGCTAAAATAGTTCATCATCCAATTCATTGCATGACGTCCAACAGATCCTTTGGTCCCAACATGGAACGTATCCAAAATGAGATCCCCATTCAAAAACCCTTGTTGAACCCTATGTATTCTAAAATTTCCTACACCCATTGCAATTTTAAATGCAGCCCTACAGCATGGCATCCCTTGAGTAAAGAAATATTCAAAACCAACACGCGTTACTGACATGTTATCCTCAATCATTTGCATGCAAGAAACAAGGTATATATCTTGCCTGTCACTATCTAAATGGAGGAATTTTTCTCTTATGTGCTTTAGTTTCTTCATCCCTAAATTATACAAGCATTTCAAACCACAACAATGCTTCACAATATCCAATGCAATCTGTCTATCTGAAGTAAGAAATTTAAATCTTTTTCGACTTACTTCACGAGACCTTCTTTTAAATCGTAGATTAAGCTTGCTTTGCTTTTTCGTTGCTCCACATGCACTTGAATCAGAAGGGAGATCAATGGTTGGATCAGATGGGAGATCAAGAGGTGCATTTGTATGAGCAGCATTGCACTGTGAATTGGATAACTTAAATGACTCAACAGAAAACATGGAATCATCAGCACGTTCTAAATCATAGGGATCATCACTTCTCTGGAAAGGCTCAACTGAGAACAATGAATCAATATGAGCAGAGGAAGCTGATGCCCAAGCATCCACCGAAAAGATTGAGCTCATCTTCACTGAGTTCACAGAAGACTGAAGATGAATGACCTTTTTAAATAAGTAGAAATCCGAGATCAAGTGAAGATATCACATCAAATGTCACATCAAGAAGATATGAAATCAAAAGCTTATTAAAGTACATTAAATAACATAAAACATCAAATTACATCAAATCACTTAATTACTCAAATATACACTAATAAGGGAACCAAAGATTTGATTCACTTTTGATTCAAATGATCTTTTTCTAACTTCATATGAGTCATTCAGTCTAAGCATTGTGAATGAATCAAAATATATCAAAGTTGTGTTCCAATAGGAATATATAATAAAATTTTTTGGATGAAATTTTACAAGAAGAAATTTTACAACTGGAATATATCCAAGTTGAGTTCCAACTGGAATATGCTATGCGATTGAACACTATACAAGAAGAAATTTTACATTTGGTTAAGATTTCAAGGATTAGGTTTTATTGTGGTCTTGGCTAGATATCAAAGAGGTAGATGAAAGTATATTGAAAAAGAATTATGTGTAAAAGAGGCACACAGAAAGTATATTCATACATTGATTTTCCATTTCAACAATGTGTTACAAGATAAATGTGAATATGAGCTAAAGTGTGGAGGATAACACTATAAAGATGTCATTAATCTCACAACTTAGACCTAATTTTCTCCCAAGCAACAGAATCTAAGAAAAAACATCTACATGAGATTAGAAATCCTCATGTACATACCATACTGTTGCAATTGAAGTTTAATTTCCATGCAAATGTATATAAATAGTTGCAAGGTTCTGTACTAGAATGTTTATTCAAAGTGATTTTCCATTTCAAGAGTGAGTTACAAGATAAATGTGAATATGAACTAAAGTGTGGAGGGTAATACTATGAAGATGTCATTAGTCTCCCACATTTAACAGAACTTTGACTTGATTTTCTCCCAAGAAAGAGATTCTTAGAAACAAATCTCTACATGAGTTGAGACATCCTCATGGACATACCATACTCTTGCCATTGAAATGTAATTTCTATGCAAATGTATATAAATAGTTGTAAGGGTCTATGAATATTTCATTAAAGTGGCTCTGAAACAGCCTATTTGTGTGGGTGCTATTCCCTGGTTAGATAAGTTGACAGATTTAGTTAGCAAGTGGACTCATTCAGTTAGATCCAGTTAGTTTCTGGTTCAAGTTACCCAATTGCCTATAAATACCAGAGGAGGAGATCATTCGCATTTTCAAAATCCACGAGCAAGAGAGAGCAACAGAGCACAGACAGCCATGGAGCACAGAGGTCAGCATACCAACAAGCCAAGCCTGATGGAGAAGAAGAATGTTGGCAAAAGTACCAAGAGGTAGACAAAATCATAACTAAAAAAAAGATTCCAAAAAGATTCCCTCTGTATGTCTGTGTAAAATCTTAATCCTAAAGACCTAGACCTAAAAAATATATGTATATGTCATATACATATATTTTTTAGGTCTAGGTCTTTAGGATTAAGATTTTAGGTTTTTTAACATTCTAACACATATGCATACACACACACACACATATATATATATATATACACACACACACACACACATATATATATATATATATATATATATATATATATATTTATATATATATATATATATATATATATATATATATATATATATATATATATATATATATATATATATATATATATATATATATATATATATATATATATATATATATATATATATATATATATATATATATATATATATATGCATACATACAGATACACACATATACATGTTTTTGGACTAGGGTTTTAGGACTCTATGTACATATACGCATATACACACATAATAGATATACACATGCATATACATAAATACATGTCCTTATACCTGTCAATTGTACCATCAGGTTTACGCTTCAGCTTGTATACCCACTTAGTGCCAATGGCCTTCTTGCCAGGAGGCAAGTCACATAAAGACCATGTACCATTCTTCATTATAGCATCATATTCAGATTGCATAGCAGCCATCCAATTTTCTGAATTTTGTGCTTCATCAAAAGAAACAGGCTCATTCTCATCACAGAGACTAGATGCAGCCATAGCATAGCAATCTGATGCAAAGGAGGCACTATGAGAGCCTGAACGAGTACGATATGACAAAGGTGCATCTAATTTGCTGTCACGCAAAGTCTGCACCAGCCATTTTGGCATAGTTTTTGCCTGCTCAATATCAGCTCTCTCATCAACAAGTGCATCATGTAAATCTACATTAGAAATGCAATGATCTGCATCATCATATGAAACCTGCAAAGGCTGAGAAGTTGCCTCATTAGGACCAGCACTAGCCTGTCCACCTGTAAAAAGAGGCATCAAAGTATCATACATGTCTTTGGAGCTAACAGATGTCTCCTTAGTACATGAAAGCAATGGCTGAATAACATCTTCCACAAAGACAACATCACGGCTAACCAGAATGCGTTTAGTGTGTGGATGATACAGACGATAGCCTTTACTTTCAGAACTGTACCCAACAAAAATACATTTTACTACCTTATCATCCAATTTTCTGCGATGTTGTTCAGGCACTAATGCATATGGAAAACAACCAAAAACACGCAGATGAGCAACAGATGGCTTGCGGTCATGCCAAGCCTCATATGGAGTGATAGACTACAACGCTTTAGTGGGACACCTGTTCAGTACATATGCTGCACACATGACAGCCTCAAGCCAGAAACTATGCGGTAAAGCCTGACTTTTGACCATGCACCTCGCCATCTCCATGAGTGACCTGTTCTTTTGTTCAGCAACTCCATTCTGTTGAGGTGTATACGGCACTATACACTGGTGTTTTATCCCACGTTCAGCCAGAAATGCATTAAAATCTAAAGACATATATTCCCCCCCTCAATCAGAACGGAGGGTGCCCATTTTACATGCTGACAGATTTTTAGCCAAAACCAAAAACTGTTTGAAGCACATGAACACTTCGGACTTTGCTTTGAGTGGATATACCCATGCATGCCTGGAAAAATCATCAATGAAAGTCATGAAGTAAAGGTAATTTCCAAAAGAGGGTGTCTGCATAGGACCACAGACATCACTATGTACAAGCTGCAATTTCTGCGTAGCCCGAACTGTACCATCTTTTGGAAAGGAAGAACGCTGCATTTTGCCCAAAATACAGCCTTCACAAACATGTTTTCCAAGTGCCTCAAGTTTGGGCAAAGAGGACACCATTTCAGATTTCTGCAGGCATAACAAACTAGCAAAATTCAGATGACCAAAGCGTGCATGCCAAAGCTTTGCATCTGACATAGCCTGAGAATCATGAACTGCACATGCCGAATCATTCACAGATCTTTCATAGTCTATGAGCTTATACAACCCACGACATAAAATGCCAGAAGCAATAATCACATCGCCATTTGAGAGATCATGAACTGTACACCTGTCATCAACAAATTTCACAACCAAGCCAATCTTGGCTAATGCAGAAACTGATAACAGGTTCTTTTTGATCCCTGGCACAAATAAAGCATCTGACAAAGTGAAAGAACTACCATCAGAAGTAGTTAGAATGATCTTACCAACTCCCATAACAGGATAAGAGGAGTTATTGGCGCATGTGACAGTATTCCCTGTAGGGGCAGGCTCCACCCTGTATTGAATGTTCTCTAACTTATCACATTACACAGAATTGTTTTGGGAACCCAAGGAACCAAAAAGAAAGAGGATACAGTGGAGGTGGTTGTGGAAGCTGAAGAGCAAGATTCGACAATTATTATGGATATAATAACAACTACCAAGATGGCCACAAAGGACATACTCCAACAACTATATGGATGATCAAGCTCAAGAAGATTCACTTCTTCTCACAAACATGACTATGAAGGAAGAGAAGGGAGAGGAGCGAGTGTTTTATATCGAAGTCATAAGTCAGAAAAATATATTTGATATATACTATATGTAGAGAAGCATAGGTGAGGCTTCCATACTGATTTGATGAATTATTACATCCCAAAAAACTGCCCTTCATTGGAACTTAGTTATAGGTTTACTTCCATCGGTGTAGCTCCACGGTTTGAATCTCCATTTTGAACTTTACAAGCTTAGTTTGATGTGGTTATTTGAGTAATATACATACCATGTTCTTTGTAAATTACTAAGAATCCAAGGAAGCATGTGAGTTGTGCTAAATCAGTGATTTTGAATTCTTGTTTCATTTGTTGCTTGATCTCTCTTATACTTTCCGCATGAACATATACACTAAGATACGTGTCTTCGCCTTGTGACCTCTTTACAAATAAAGAGGGATCTGCCTTGCTTATTAGAAATCCTCTTGTATACAGAGATAATTTCATGATTATTGGTTAGGATAATTTCATCAACACATAGATAGATTATTGACTCTATATGAGACCTCTATACAAATAAAAAGAGATCTTCTTTTCTTACTACGAAGCTTTCATCTTGTAGGTATATAAGCAAGCTATGGTTCAAAGTTCCTACGGCTTGCTTCAATCCATAGAGTTATCGTATCAACCTACATACATAATCAAGATCATGTGAATCACAAAAACCAAGGGTTTGTACATATATGCCATTTGTGAAATCCATTGAGGAGAGCATTCTTGATATCCTCAGGTATACCTTCCCATTTTTGAGAGCGGGAATACTCATCAGTACTCTAACTGTAGGTATTCATTTTGAGCATACACTTTCGAGAGCGTCGCTGCTTTTGATTTACACTCTTTGTTAGCACGTTGCTTTTGATGCAATTGACTATCGTCTCTTTTGATGCAGCTGACTATCGTTAGAAACAAACAACAACCTGTCAAATTTAGGCCTCGCGTATCACGTCTTTAGGCGGATTTTGCGGCACGCGAGTAGGTTTCAACGATCATCTATTTCTTGAAATTCATCTCTCGCTGCCACTAAGCTCATGAGGTCATGACTCATGGGCTCCCTCTCTCTCTGTCTCTCTCTCATGGCCTCTCTCTCTCTCTGTCTCTTTCTCTGTCTTTCTCCTTCTCTCTCTCTGTGTCTCCCTCCGTCTCTCTCTCTCTCTCATGGGCTCTCTCTCTCGCCCTCTCCCTCTCTCTCTCTCTCTCTCAAGCACAGAAGATTGGTTCAAGCCAGACAAGCACCTTCTTCACAAGTACTTGAATTATATCTTCTCTCTTTTTTTTTGGGACCTTTTTGTCATTTTATTGCTCGGAAATAAACTTCAAATTATTCTCAATGTCATCGGATGATTTTTTTTAATGATCCATACAATTTCTAATTGAAAAGGTCTTGTAGGTTTATTTTAATACAAGTCCGGGAGAGTAGGCTAAGGCCGAACTTATTTTATATAAAAAAAAGGTCATTTTAGCAGATTCATAATGCTTATGAAAGTTGGATCCCTTGTAAGCATGATAACATAAACATTTCTATAATGAATAAGCACCTTCTCGACAAGTACTTGGAACGTTTTTGTCATTTTATTGCTCGGACATAAACTTCAAACTAATGACAATGTCATCGGTTGATTTGTTTTAATGCTCCATACAATTTCTAATTGAAAAGGTCATTTGGATCCCATGGGCACTAGTCCTTTTCACTTGTACATTTCTTTTTCTTTTATTTAATACAAGCTCGGAAGAGTAGGCTAAGGCCGAACTTCTTTTATATATAGAAAAAAGGTCATTTGGGCTAAAGTCTCTTAACTTTATGCATACTTTCATTCTTAAACAAATAAAGACTTTTTGTAATCTCACCTCGAAAAGCCATCTCCAGTTAGAGTGTTCTCACGTTGTTCCATACTTTCTATGGAAATATACAAAATTTCTGCCCCAAAAAAAGAGACCTTAATGTGAAAGAAAGAAACATACCAATTAAATGTTTTTTTTTTCTAACAAGGAAAATCAGCAACCCCCTGATAAAAGAGACGAAGGGATAATTAGTCTTGTTTGTACCTTTTTATATCTCTCTTCAATTTCCTTCAATTGAATATTTGAAAATAACACCAATAAGCTAGAGGTGTTTCTCGTTTTAAGAAATTAATTTTGCCTCTCCTCTTCTTTTTTTGGTTTCCAACAAGAATTAATTACACATTAGCCATATCAATCGTATTTAGGATGTCAGATTTATCACTCTTCTTAGGGAGTCAGATTTAAGGTTTCTTTGTGATAAAATAAATGCCAAGACAAATTTATCTTTCACATAGGGAGGGTGATTCCGTTGAAAAATCTTCTATTGATGCCAATCCTCAAAATAAAGGATCAGCCAATGCAAGAAAAGCAATAAAGTTTGGATGCATGATGCTCCAAGGATGCTTTGGAATTGTCATACATTCTCTACTCTACATCTGATTTTTTAGTCCCTCACATTAGGAATTGCAAGACATCTCAAGAAATAGGGTATGCTCTAGAAGCATTCTTCTCATCAAGCATTTTGTCACCAAGATGGACATTGCAGACCACCATTTAAGAATTAAAAAAATCATTGATGAAGAAAAAAATAGTAAAGCAATTCATCAATGCGATAAAGGCTAATGCAAAATGGGAGCCTTCACCATAGCTAAGGACCTTTACATGAACATGCAAGCTCTTGAATTTAACACACTTATGGGAGAGTTGCTCATATATGATGCCA
This sequence comes from Ceratopteris richardii, assembly GCA_020310875.1. Lineage (NCBI taxonomy): Eukaryota > Viridiplantae > Streptophyta > Polypodiopsida > Polypodiales > Pteridaceae > Ceratopteris > Ceratopteris richardii. The sequence continues at coordinate 53,863,646 of CM035443.1, forward strand.
AGATTACGAAGAGAGAAAAAAAAAAGATAATCAATCCTATAGTCTATATACATATAAGATTCAAACCAAGTATAACAAAGAAAAAGGTAATAGGATGAAGAGATATAGGATGTAGAAAAAAAGGGGAGATCTCCAAACCCATCACCTTATGCTAAATATTTTCAAACATTATAGAGAATTTTTTTAGGAAACCAAGGAACCAAAGGGGACAAGGGTACAACAGAAGATGCCATGGAAACCCAAGAGAAAGATTCCACATTTATTTATGGATATAATAACAACTACCAAGGTGGATAGAAAGGAAGGACATACTACAACAACTATACAGATGATCAAGCTCAAGAAGATTTACTTCTTCTCATGAAGAGAAAGGGATAGGAAGAAAGGTTTTATATTCAAGTCACAAGTGCGAGAATAAAATATCCCTTAGTTCACTTTCCCTTTGAGATACCTTGTAGCCTCCATGTGTGACTTCCTAGCTGTGTGCATAGTTTTACTGAAATACTCAAAGTATAGTAAATATCTACGCTAATGAGGGAAGCATGGTTGAGGCTTCCAACATAATTTAATGAATTAATACATGTCATTAAATTACCATTCATGGGAACTTGGTTAGAGGTTCAATTCCATAGGTGTAGCTGCATGGATTTTTTTCTCCGTTTTGAACGTTACAAGATTTCTTTGAATTAGGAAAAATCCAAGGAAATATGTGAGTTGCACGAAGTTAATGATTTTGAAAACTTCTTTCATTTGTTGCTTGACCTTTCTTATACCTTTTGCATCAACATATATAGTAAGATATGTGTCCTCTTCTTGTGGCCTGTTTACAAATAAAGAGGGATCTTCTTTTCTTATTAGGAATCCTATTAGGATAATTTTATCATCGCATACAGAGAGATAATCTCATCGTTACTTATTAGGATAATTTCATCAACATATAGATAGATTATTCAATCTCCATGAGACCTCTTTACAAATATAAAGGGATCTTCTCTAGTTCCTAGGAATCCTTCATCTTGTAGGTATGTAATCAACGTATGGTTTAAAGCTCTTACAGCTTGCTTCAATCCATATAGACCTCTTCTCAACCGAGATAGACAATCAAGATAATGTGAATCATAAAAAGCAAGGATTTCAGCCATATATGCCTTCTGTGAAATCCATCCATTCAAGAAAGCATTTTTGACATCATCAGGTATATGTTTCCATTTTTGAGAGTGGAAATACTCATCAATACTCTAATTTTACATGACATTCATTTAGAGCACCCCCTTTCGAGAGCATGTCTCCTTGATGTTTACTCCCCCATCAACTTTCAAATTATTTACACTCCTTGGTAGCGACTTTGCTCTAGATGTAACTCACTATCATTGTTAAAAACAAACGAAAACCTATCATATTACATTTTGTTATGTCCATCAAATTTAGATTATAACATTTTTCGAGTATGGCAACATACATGTGCATTCTCTCTTTGTGACTGAAGTGGATGGCCATTTGTACTGGAGCGAAAATGCACATGTGACGATTCAAGATAGAATCGACTATCTCTTATCATATGTAGTTTCTCTCCCACTACACATCACGTCTTTTTGTATATTTTGTGGCATGTGAGGTGCTTTTTAACGACCAACTATTTCCTCAAGTCATTTCTTTTTCTCACTAAGCTCAATGATGATGACTCATGACGCAGTCCCGAAACTACCTCTCTCTCTCTAGATTAGATCTGACCTAAGGAAGCACAGAAAATTGTTGAAGCTAGAGATGGGGAAGGATAAGAGGGGCAAACATAGTGAGTGAGGGTAGATCCCTAATGCTTATAGAAATTGGATCCCTTATTAGCATGATGATGTAGAAATTTCTATAATGAATAATCACCTTCTCGAAAAGCTCTTGAATATTATAATATTATCGAAAGTCTCTTGAATATTATATCAATAAGTTTTATAATGAAAAAGAACCTTCTGCACAAGTTCTTGAATAAGCACCTTCTAGAAGATTTGGAAGTGAAATTTCTTTTGTGCATGAGGATCTCGTTCATATTGTCATAATTTTTCTGCCACAAGCCCTTTAGCTATGAAATAGACTTTAAACTATTGTCATGTCATCGAGTGATCTGTATTATTTGGGCTAAATTCTCTGGACTCTATGCATATCTTATTTCTTAATGGGATATATTTTAATAACAAAAAATCAAATAAAGCCTTTTTGTCTCACCTTGAAAAGCCATCTCTCTCATGTCCTCTCTCTCATGGCCTCTCTCTGTGTCTTTGTCTCTTTCTCTGTCTCTCTCCTCTCTCTCTGTGTCTCCCTCCGTCTCTCTCTCTCTCTCTATCTCTCTCATGGGCTCTCTCTCTCTCGCCCTCTCCCTCTCTCTCTCTCTTAAGCACAGAAGATTGGTTCAAGCCAGACAAGCACCTTCTTGACAAGTACTGGAATTATATCTTCTCTCTTTTTTTTGGGACCTTTTTGTCATTTTATTGCTCGGAAATAAACTTCAAATTATTCTCAATGTCATCGGCTGATTTTTTTTAATGCTCCATACAATTTCTAATTGAAAAGGTCTTGTAGGTTTATTTTTCTTTTATTTAATACTTATTTTATATAAAAAAAAGGTCATTTTGGCAGATTCATAATGCTTATAAAAGTTGGATCCCTTGTAAGCATGATAACATAAACATTTCTATAATGAATAAGCACCTTCTCGACAAGTACTGGAATGTTTTTGTCATTTTATTGCTCGGACATAAACTTCAAACTAATGACAATGTCATCGGTTGATTTGTTATAATGCTCCATACAATTTCTAATTGAAAAGGTCATTTGGATCCCATGGGCACTAGTCCTTTTCACTTGTACATTTCTTTTTCTTTTATTTAATACAAGCCCGGAAGAGTAGGCTAAGGCCGAACTTCTTTTATATATAAAAAAAAGGTCATTTGGGCTAAAGTCTCTTAACTTTATGCATATTTTCATTCTTAAATAAATAAAGACTTTTTGTAATCTCACCTCGAAAAGCCATCTCCAGTTAGAGTGTTCTCACGTTGTTCCATACTCTCTATGGAAATATACAAAATTTCTGCCCCAAAAAAAGAGACCTTAATGTGAAAGAAAGAAACATACCAATTAAATGTTTTTTATTTCTAACAAGGAAAATCAGCAACCCCTTGATAAAAGAGACGAAGGGATAATTAGTCTTGTTTGTACCTTTTTATATCTCTCTTCAATTTTCTTCAATTGAATATTTGAAAATAACACCAATAAGCTAGAGGTGTTTCTCGTTTTAAGAAATTAATTTTGCCTGTCCTCTTCTTTTTTTGGTTTCCAACAAGAATTAATTACACATTAGCCATATCAATCGTATTTAGGATGTCACATTTATCACTTTTCTTAGGGAGACTACATATGTCCAAATTTATCTTGGGAAACCCCTTCTAAGGAAATTCTAAAATATCACCTCTAGTCTGTGAACTCTTTATCCATGAGATTCCAACAAGAAATGAAGTGTATCGTGGCTGGAATAAAAATTTCAAGATTAAATTGCAAGGTTCTTTCAAAACTAGAACTGGAAAAGAAAATTTTTGAGCATCCAATCCTAGTCGTGGGTCTATCTCCATTACAGACACCCTCTTGACATCCATCATCGAGGACATGTTAGAGTGGTGGTTGGCAAAGGGTCGTAATTAAGATTATTTTTTCACTTCATCTTTGAGATAAATGACATGCATGAAATTTGTAGACAATCCCAAGACGCAACCGGACACCCTCTAAGGTTTCTTTGTGATAAAATAAATGCCAGGACAAATTAATCTTTCACATAGGGAGGGTGATTCTGTTGAAAAATCTTCTATTGATTAATTTGACCACTTCGTCCTTCAGGTCGTTCAATACATTCTCAAATATTAAGTGGCAGAATTGTTTGTTCACCGTCTTAAGAGGGAAGGAAGCCAAGAAATTTCCATTAATATCAATATCGTTCGAAAGAAGGAAGGAACCTATATGGCTGCATACTTGGAGATGAAATGATGTGAATCCTCAAAATAAAGGATCAGCCAATGCAAGAAAAGCAATAAAGTTTGGATGCATGATGCTCCAAGGATGCTTTGGAATTGTCATACATTCTCTACTCTACATCTGATTTTTAAGTCCCTCACATTAGGAATTGAAAGACATCTCAAGAAATAGGGTATGCTCTAGAAGCATTCTTCTCATCAAGCATTTTGTCACCAAGATGGACATTGCAGACCACCTTGTAAGAATTAAAAAAATCATTGATGAAGAAAAAACTAGTAAGGCAATTCATCAATGCGATAAAGGCTAATGCAAAATGGGAGCCTTCACCATAGCTAAGGACCTTTACATGAACATGCAAGCTCTTGAATTTAACACACTTATGGGAGAATTGCTCATATATGATGCCAAGATTATGAAGAGAGAAAAAAAAAAGATAATCAATCCTATAGTCTATATACATATAAGATTCAAACCAAGTATAACAAAGAAAAAGGTAATAGGATGAAGAGGTATAGGATGTAGAAAAAAAGGGGAGATCTCCAAACCCATCACCTTATGCTAAATATTTTCAAACATTACAGAGAGTTTTTTTAGGAACCCAAGGAACCAAAGGGGACAAGGGTACAATAGAAGATGCTATGGAAACCCAAGAGGAAGATTCCACATTTATTTATGGATATAATAACAACTACCAAGGTGGATAGAAAGGAAGGACATACCACAACAACTATACAGATGATCAAGCTCAAGAAGATTTACTTCTTCTCATGAACATGACTATGAAGGAAGAGAAAGGGATAGGAAGAAAGGTTTTATATTCAAGTCACAAGTGCGAGAATAAAATATCCCTTAGTTCACTTTCCCTTTGAGATACCTTGTCGCCTCCATGTGTGACTTCCTAGCTGTGTGCATAGTTTTACTGAAATACTTGGTTAGAGGTTCAATTCCATAGGTGTAGGTGCATGGATTTTTTTCTCCATTTTGAACGTTACAAGATTTCTTTGAATTAGGAAAAATCCAAGGAAATATGTGAGTTGCACAAAGTTAATGATTTTAAAAACTTCTTTCATTTGTTGCTTGACCTTTCTTATACCTTTTGCCTCAACATATATAGTAAGATATGTGTCCTCTTCTTGTGGCCTGTTTACAAATAAAGAGGGATCTTCTTTTCTTATTAGGAATCCTATTAGGATAATTTTATCATCGCACACATAGAGATAATCTCATCGTTACTTGTTAGGATAATTTCATCAACATATAGATAGATTATTCAATCTCCATGAGACCTCTTTACAAATATAAAGGGATCTTCTCTAGTTCCTAGGAATCCTTCATCTTGTAGGTATGTAATCAACGTATGGTTTAAAGCTCTTACAACTTGCTTTAATCCATATAGATCTCTCCTCAACCGAGATAGATAATCAAGATAATGTGAATCATAAAAAGCAAGGATTTCAGCCATATATGCCTTCTGTGAAATCCATCCATTCAAGAAAGCATTTTTGACATCATCAGGTATATGTTTCCATTTTTGAGAGTGGAAATACTCATCAATACTCTAATTTTACATGACATTCATTTAGAGCACCCCCTTTAGAGAGCATGTCTCCTTGATGTTTACTCCCCCATCAACTTGCAAATTATTTACACTCCTTGGTAGCGACTTTGCTCTAGATGTAACTCACTATCATTGTTAAAAACAAACGAAAGCCTATCATATTACATTTTGTTATGTCCATCAAATTTAGATTATAACATTTTTCCGGTATGGCAACATACATGTGCATTCTCTCTTTGTGACTGAAGTGGATGGCCATTTGTACTGGAGCAAAAATGCAGATGTGACGATTCAAGATAGAATCGACTATCTCTTATCATATGTAGTTTCTCTCCCACTACACTCACGTCTTTTGGTATATTTTGTGGCATGTGAGGTGCTTTTTAACGACCAACTATTTCCTCAAGTCAGTTCTTTTTCTCACTAAGCTCAATGATGATGACTCATGACGCAGTCCCGAAACTACCTCTCTCTCTCTCTCCAGATTAGATCTGACCTAAGGAAGCACAGAAAATTGTTGAAGCTAGAGATGGGGAAGGATAAGAGGGACAAACATAGTGAGTGACGGTAGATCCCTAATGCTTATGAAAATTGGATCCCTTATTAGCATGATGATGTAGAAATTTCTATAATGAATAATCACCTTCTCGACAAGTTCTTGAATATTATAATATTATCGAAAATCTCTTGAATATTATATCAATAAGTTTTATAATGAAAAAGAACCTTCTGCACAAGTTCTTGAATAAGGACCTTCTAGAAGATTTGGAAGTGAAATTTCTTGTGTGCATGAGGATCTCGTTCATATTGTCATGGTTTTTCCGCCACAAGCCCTTTGGCTATGAAATAGACTTTAAACTATTGTCATGTCATCGAGTGATCTGTATTATTTGGGCTAAATTGTCTAGACTCTCTGCATATCTTATTTCTTAATGGGATATATTTTAATAACAAAAAATCAAATAAAGCCTTTTTTTCTCACCTTGAAAAGCCATCTCTAGTAAGAACTATCAAGTTCATGCGATCTCCCATTGTTCCATACTTTCTATAGAGAGATACAAAATTCTCCCCAAAAAGAGACTTTAATGTGGAAGAAGGAAACATACCAATGAAATGGTTTTTTCTAACAAAGAAAATCAACAACTCCCTTAAGAGACCTAGAGAAAAAGAAGACTAAAAGTAATTTAGGTCTAATGATCCTCGTTTGCATCTCTTTATATCTCTCTTTGTTTTTCTTCCTTTGTACCTCTTCATATATGTCTTGTATGTTCTTCTGTTGGTCCTTGATTCAAGGGAAATTCTAGTGTGTCATCTCTAGCTTATGAAATTCTTTATCCATGAGACTCTAATAGCAAATGAAGTGTATGGTGGAGGGGATAAAAAATTTAAACTGAAATCGCAATGCTCTTTCAAAACTAGAATAATAGAATTGATTTCTTGAATTTCCAATCCTAGTCTTAGGTCATACATCCATGATTGAGGACAAGTTGGAAAATAAAACCAATAAACTAGATATATTTCTCGTTTTTAGAAATTACTTTTGCCTCTCCTCTTTTTTTTTTTTGGTTTCCAACAAGAATTTATCATACATTGGCCATATAAATCGTCTTTAGGATGCTGGATTTATCACTCTTCTTAGGGAGACTAAAGATGTCCATTTTTATGTTGGGAAACCCCTTCTATTAGGCTACTTGGTTTGAAGGAGCATACATACACACACATACACACACACACACATCTACACATCTACACATGCATACATACACACATACATGTACACACATGCATGCTTACATACACACACATATACACACATGCATCATTACATACACACACATATGCACACATGCATGCACACACACGCATACAAATATACACACATACATACATACACACACACACATGCATACACACATACATACACACATACATACACACACATATATACGCATATGCATACATACACATACACAAACATATACACACATACATATACACACATACATACATACACACACATACATACACACATATACACACATGCATGCATACATACACACACATATACACACATGCATGCATACACACATATGCACATATACACACATGCATACATACACACACACATGCATACACACATACATACAGACATGCATATACACATATGTATACACACATACATACACACATATACACACATGCATGCATACATACACACACATACACATATACACACATGCATGCATACATACACACACATACACACATGCATACATAAACATAGGAAAATAGAGCATACATACACATAGACATACATATGTAAGAAAATAGTTACGCAATATAACACAGGAGCAATAGCAGAGAAGATAACAGATATAGGAGATTCTCAACAATTTTCTATTAGCAGCAAGTATAAAGATGATGGCATTGTCCACCCGTGCGCTCTCAAGGTAGAGCTTAAATGGCGATCTAGACAACTCTAGATAGGGAGATACAAGGTAGAGGTATGCTGGCTCAACTTGATGTCTCAGGTAGTGCAGAAGTCATGTATATATAGGATCATGGGTGGCCTGCCATGGACGGCTATACATGGGCGGTGCAGCGTGGGTGGCCACCGGCCGCGTAATTGCCATACACGGCTTAGACTGGTTGAACCGACCTAACAGATATAAATGATTTCTGACTCCGACAGGGAATATTCGATGGAATATTCCCTTTACCGTCGCGCCGGGGGCGCTGCCCCCGGACCCCCACCAAGGGGCCCGCTGGCCCCCTTGGACCCCCCAGCCGGGGCTACTCACCGCTGCCCCGGACCCCACAATTGGGGACCCTGGTAACTCCCTTTCCTTATAATACCTTACATGGTCCAATATGACCTTCATCCAACATGCAAGTTGGGATTCCCATCAATTGGGTAATGCACGCTTGGCTTCTCCTCATAAAGGGGGCCTTACAAAATGTGCATACAATCATAAGGGGTAGACATTGATCATATACTAACAACATACACACATACATCTACACATTTACACATGCATACATACACACATACATGTACACACATGCATGCTTACATACACACACATATACACACATACATGCTTACATACACACACATATACACACATGCATTCATACACACACATACATACACACATGCATTCATACACACACATACATACATGCATGCATACATAGACAGACATACACATATACACACATTCATACATACACATAGGAAAACAAAGCATACATACACACACACATACACACACACATCTACACATTTACACATGCGTACATACACACATACATGTACACACATGCATGCTTACATACACACACATGTATACACATGCAAGCTTACATACACACACATATACACACATGCATGCTTACATACACACATGCAGCCTAGTGTATCCTCTTGACATCCATTAATGGAGGAAGAGAGTTAATCCTGTGATTGAACCTATCTTTAGCATGTTAAATGGCTCTAGTTCTTAATGATTTCTTCTCTTTCTTGTGAATAATATTCCATATTTTATCCTCTAGGTACATGGGAAGGACACTAACTTTAGCTTTCTTCCTAGAATATGGTGAGAGTGTGGAGGTGTTCACAATCAGGGTTGATCGGGCTCGATCAAAGCACACGTAAGCTATATGAAACTAATGAGTGTTGGAAGGTTTATGTGATATGAATGTGAAAGTGAAGACGAATTTAGGTATTGAGAGGAGAGATGTAATGATTTGAGTGTGGGAATGGGAATGTATGAATCTGAGCTAAATCCATGGACATGAATGGTTATAATACTAAAATACTATACATATGAATCATACTTAAAGGAAGAATGTTCCAAAAGGAGTTTCATATACAAAAACAAGATCAATGCATGTACATGGATCATGATCACAATAATAAACACAGAAAAGAATCTATCTTAAAAGAAGGGATGATCCATAAGGAGTTTCCTAAACACTTTGAAGATTAATACATATACATGGGTGATTCTAGATGCTATGTATGCATAGGTAATAGATTATGAATATAAAGATAATTATCCTAACAATCTCAATAGAAAAACCTCATTGGTTCAATGCAAATTTGGGAAGCCCTCTAATACATAGAAAGACTTGGAGGCATACATGTTAAAAAAAAACACTTAGTAGATAGAAGAGATGGAGACAATGTGACTTAATTTAAAAGAGATTGTGTATTTAGCTTCAGTAGACGAGAGAGCAACCGTGGGTTGCTTCTTGGATGACCATGAAATAAGCTTTGAACCTGCAAAGGTAAGATAACCTGAAGTGCTCCTTCTATCTTCCTTGGAGCCAGCCCAATCTGCATCAAAAAATAGCTTCAAACCTAAATCAGATACATAAGGATAATAAAGTCCTTCATTTATGGTTCCTTTGAGATACTTGAGAATCCTTTTGGTAGCATCCATATGTGGTTTCCTTGGTGTGTGCATAAATTAACTTAGCACACTCACACTGTAACATATATCTACTCTTGTCAATGTGGCATAGTTGAGACTACCAACTATACTTTGATATGATGTGATGTCCTCTATGAGTTCACCTTCATGTGAGCTCAATTTTTTATTGACCTCCATTGGAGTACCTGCAATGTTACAATCTTGCATCTTGAATTTTGCCAACATGTCTTTAATGTACTTTCTTTGAGTGAGAAACAAACCATGATCTTTGTAGACAACTTCCAAACCTAGGAAGTAGGTAAGTGAACCCAAATCACTTATCTTGAACTCTTCTCTCATTTGATCTTTGATCTTCTTCATACTATCTGCATCATTTCTTGTCAATATAATATCATCTACATATACACATAGGTAGATGATCTCAGAATTACTCTTTTTGATAAAGTGTGAAGGATCTGCCTTGCTTGGTTGAAAACCTTTGTCTTGCAAGAATAAAACAAGCCTGAAATTCCAAGCTCTTGGAGCTTGCTTGAGACCATACAATTCTTTGTTAAGTTTACACACATAATCAGGATAAACTTGATTCTCAAAACCAGGTGGTTGTGCCATATATACCTCTTCTGTTATCCAACCATTCAAGAATGCATTCTTTACATCTAGTTGAAGTATCTTCCATGTCTTGGAAGAGGCAATACTAAGCAAAACCCTAATAGAAGGCATCTTTGCCACATGAGAGAAGGTCTCCTCATAATCAATTCCCTGAGTTTGTGCAAAGCCTTTTGCTACAAGCCTTGCCTTATACCTGTTAATGGAACCATCAGAATTCTTCTTACGTTTATAGACCCATCTTGAGCCTGTTACCTTCATGGATGAAGTCTTGGGCACCAAATCCCAAGTGTTGTTTTCCTCAAGTGCTTCAATTTCTTCCTTCATTGCATGCTTCCATTCTGTTTTCTCTTTGGCCTCTTCAAATGATGATGGCTCCTCTTGGTTTATGTCCTGTGCTATGTAGATAGAATGTTTAGTTACTAATGAGGTGTCAAACCCATACCTTTCTGGTTTTTTCTTTTCCCTCATAGATCTTCTTAGGCCATGACGTGATGATTCTGCCTCATATCCAAGTTCCTGCAATTTTGCTTTACCTTTAGACTTCCATGTTTTGATCTTTTCCATATGATATTCTTCATCATCCTCTGAGGTGTCTTGTTCTTCAATCTTCGGTTGTTCTCTACCAAGATTTGGAAAATCTTCTTCAAGATCATATGGTAAATTGACCTTCCTGCATGAATCTTCATACCATGAAATGTTTTCATCAAAAACTATATCTCTGCTTACAAAGAATCCTTTGTTGGTAGGGTTGTATAACCTATAACCCTTTTGATTGTTGTCATATCGAATAAATACACACCTTTCTGCCTTTGGATCCATCTTGCCTCTAACCTGTGAAATAACATGAGCAAAAGCAATACATCCAAAAATTTTACAATGATCTAACCTTGGTTTTAGGGTTTTTACGCTATCTACACATACATACACATACACATATATATAAATATATATATAAAATAGGGTTTTAGGTTTTTAGGATTAGGATTAGGGTTTTTGGGTTTTACGATTAGGGTTTTAGGGTTTAAGGAAAAAATCAGAATAAATAAACAAATATATATGTTAAATAGGATTATTATATAGATAAATAAATATAAAAAGAACTAGTGTTTTAAATAATTTAACTACATATATATAATTAAATATATAAAAATAGGATTAATTAGGGAGAATATCTGAATATATAAATATATATATATATATATATATATATATATATATATATATATATATATATATATATATATATATATATATATATATATATATATATATATGTGTGTGTGTGTGTGTGTGTGTGTATATATATATATTCAGATTTTTCCTTAAACCCTAGAACCCTAAAACCCTAATCCTAGTCCTAAAAACATAAAACCCTATTTTATATATATATTTATTTATATATTTAGATTTTCTCCTTAATTAATCTTATTTATATATATTTAATTATATATATTTAATTATATATATGTAATTAAATTATTTAAAAAACTAGTTCTCTTTATATTTATTTATCTATATACTATCCTATTTAACATATATATTTATTTATTTATTCAGATTTTTTCCTTAAACCCTAAAACCCTAAAACCCTAAAACCCTAATCCTAATCCAAAAAACCTAAAACCCTATTTTAAATATATATTTATATATATGTGTATGTGTATGTATGTGTGAATAGCATAAAAACCCTAATCCTATTTTTATATATTTGATGTAAAAAAAACTTCAAAATCAAAAATTTATATATTTAATTAAAGCACTAGCTTATGTGTGTGTATATGTATGTGTGTATATGTATGTGTGTATATGTGTGTGTGTGTGTATGTGTATGTATGCATATGTGTATATATGTGTCTATATGTATGTGTGTTTGCATGTGTGTGTGTATGTATGCATGTGTGTACATGTGTATGTATGTATGCATGTGTGTGTATGTATGCATGTGTGTATATGTGTATGTGTGTGTATGTATGCATGCATGTGTGTATATGTTTATGTGTGTGTATGTATGCATGCATGTGTGTATATGTGTATGTGTGTGTATGTATGCATGCATGTGTGTATGTATGTGTGTGTATGCATGCATGTGTGTATGTATGTGTGTGTATGCATGCATGAGTATATATGTGTGTGTATGTAAGCATGCATGTGTGTATATGTGTGTGTATGTAAGCATGCATGTGTATATATGTGTGTGTATGTAAGCATGCATATGTGTACATGTATGTGTGTATGTATGCATGTGTAAATGTGTAGATGTGTGTGTGTATGTATGCTTTGTTTTCCTATGTGTATGTATGAATGTGTGTATATGTGTATGTTTGTCTATGTATGCATGCATGTGTGTATGTGTGTGTATGAATGCATGTGTGTATGTATGTGTGTGTATGAATGCATGTGTGTATATGTGTGTTTATGTAAGCATGTATGTGTGTATATGTGTGTGTATGTAAGCATGCATGTGTGTACATGTATGTGTGTATGTATGCATGTGTAAATGTGTAGATGTATGTGTGTATGTATGTGTGTGTGTATGTATGCTCTATTTTCCTATGTTTATGTATGCATGTATGTATATGTGTATGTGTGTGTATGTATGCATGCATGTGTGTATATGTGTATGTGTGTGTATGTATGCATGCATGTGTGTATATGTGTGTATGTATGTGTGTATACATATGTGTATATGCATGTCTGTATGTATGTGTGTATGCATGTGTGTGTGTATGTATGCATGTGTGTATATGTGCATATGTGTGTATGCATGCATGTGTGTATATGTGTGTGTATGTATGCATGCATGTGTGTATATGTGTGTATGTATGTGTGTGTATGTATGTATGTGTGTATATGTATGTGTGTATATGTTTGTGTATGTGTATGTATGCATATGCGTATATATGTGTGTGTATGTATGTGTGTATGTATGTGTGTATGCATGTGTGTGTGTGTATGTATGTATGTGTCTATATTTGTATGTGTGTGTGTGCATGCATGTGTGCATATGTGTGTGTATGTAATGATGCATGTGTGTATATGTGTGTGTATGTAAGCATGCATGTGTGTACATGTATGTGTGTATGTATGCATGTGTAAATGTGTAGATGTGTAGATGTGTGTGTGTGTGTATGTGTGTGTATGTATGCTCCTTCGAACCAAGGAGCCTAATAGAAGGGGTTTCCCAAGATAAAAATGGACATCTTTAGTCTCCCTAAGAAGAGTGATAAATCCGGCATCCTAAAGACGATTTATATGGCCAATGTATGATAAATTCTTGTTGGAAACCAAAAAAAAAAGAGGAGAGGCAAAAGTAATTTCTAAAAACGAGAAATGTATCTAGTTTATTGGTTTTATTTTCCAATATTCAATTGAAGAAAATTCAAGTGAGTTATAAAAAGGTACAAACAAGGCTAATTATCCCTTCGTCTCTTTTATGAGGGGGTTGCTGATTTGCCTTGTTAGAAAAAAAAACCATTTCATTGGTATGTTTCTTGCTTTCACATTAAGGTCTCTTTTTTTGGGGGCAGAGATTTTGTATCTTTCCATAGAAAGTATGGAACATTGTGAGATCACTCTTACTGGAGATGGCCTTTCGAGGTGAGATCACAAAAAGGTTTTATTTGTTTAAGAAAGAAAATTTGCATTAAAGTCAAGAGACTTTAGCCCCAATGACCTTTTCTTTTATATAAAAAAAGCTCGGCCTGAGCCTACTCTCCATTTATGGCCACTTCCAATTCTGAGGCTGATTATAGGGTAGTTTTCATAGTGACTATTGAGTGTGTGGCACAGACACCCTATGGCTGATTTGGGTGTTGGTCAGTCTTCTGCCACCAACATCTTCACTGATGTTTAGAGCACATTTGCAATTTTGAGGAACCCTTTGTTCCATGCTCGCACTAAGCACATTAAGGTGCATTATCATTATTTCAGGGGTAGGTTCTCTACTCGAGAGATGAGCTTGGCATATGTGCCCATGGAGGAGAACATTGCCGACCTTTTCACAAAGGCTCTGCCTAGAGAGAAGTTTGAAGCTTTCCGTAAATATTTGGGGTTACTTCCTTTTGTGGAGTGATTTCCACATAATTTGGCACTTCCTTATACATGAGTGCTAGCTCCTTGTTCACAACATCACTTCCAAGGGGGATTTGTTGATATATTTAGGTACTGATGTGTGTGAAAACACTAGGATCGATGAGGAACTTTTTTCCCTCTTTAGGAGGTTTTTCCCCCCGGCTTGTATATATGCCTATAACCCTAAGAGGTTACTACTTGTTGTACATTCTGGTGGTAACACATTTTGTGTTGGGTGTTGTGCTCCAACCTTCTTCTTCCTTGTGCTGTTAGCGTGCTTCTATAGACATCTACCTCCAACAATATCAAAGAACAACAAAAAGAAGAATGTGTACCTCATAGTATGGATGGTCTCTAGTTTTCTATGCAATTCTTTTAAATTTTCACTCTTTTGTAAGATGATCCAAAGTATATTAATGCTAGAACTCCTAGAAAATGAAAAAAATATCATCTCTTCAATATCTGAATATGGGGGTATAGTCTACAATCTCTTAGGGTATGCTATAATTTTGAGCACTGCAATCAATCGCATGTCAAAGTCTTGGAATCTACCCATGGGGATTCCTTGAGACCATAGAGTGCCTTATTAAACTAGAAAACATAATTACCTTTGATTTTATCTTCAATCCGAGTTGCTTGGTTCATTTAGACCACCTTGTCTACCTATCAACTCACAAAATCATTTTTCATATCACTCTTGTATGTCTTACAATGCTTGCTATCTCCTATTACAATGATTATTGTGGTGGTAGACATCTTTGCTATATGACGAACAGTGTCTTCATAGTTCACTCAATATGATTAAGCAACCCTTTTAGCTACAAGCACTACTCTACATTAAGAAATGCCACCATATAAGTGCATTTTTTACTTATACAACCACTCATTTTTAAAATAAATTTCATGTTCTTATTCCTTGGCACTAATCTCCAAGGTTTTTTCTCCTCCAAACCTTTAATCTCCTTATGCATAACCTCTTTCCATTCTGTGCAAGTATCTCCTTCTTCAAAGCACGTGGATAATTCAATAACTTTCATCATATATGCAATGTGCCTAGCTAGGAATGAGTCATATTTTTAACCTTCTCAATTGGAAAACTTACCCTATGAAACCTTCTTACTTCAATAATCCACATATTTGAATATTTGTATGTTTTTAGACCCTTCTTTACTACATAACTTTGAGTGGAAATTTTCTAGTGTAATCTAGTGCTTCTGGGTCTCAACATGCTTAGGAGTAATGGTATAATGTTTACCTCTATAATAAGTTTCTTTCCCCATGTTTTTATCCAGATGTAGCCCTAAACAACTAGTTAGCTTTGTAGAATTCACATTTGTAAGGACACTACATTTTCTCCAAATCTTTCATTTTAATTGTCTTGTTTGTGTACATTGCTAGTCCCAAAACGCCAATAGATTTCTCTCTATTTCTTCATGAATGAGACATGAACAATTTCCATAATGAATTAAGGCCTTAAGAATCGTTTTTTTCTAATAGAAACTATCAGATTCACGTATGATAAGAAATGTTTCCATAAATGTTTGTACGATGAGGGGACCTTTCCTCATATTTTTAATCTATTTTAGAATCTCATGTCCCTATGCAATTGTATCTTCCATTATTAATTATGGATGATTCAAAATGTAGAGTTTATGTTCTTATTTTGATAATCCTCCAAAATATGAATAGACTTGGTACAATAAGCCCCTTCCTAGTTATTTCGTGGACATGATCTTCCTTGTTTGTTAAAGTCCTATAGATTGAATAAATGTATTCTCATAGTTTCAATTCAAGACCCTTCTCTAAGACTAGCACATAAGAAACTTCCTAAGTTCCTCTTTTCTATTGATTTATTTTTCTTCATTTATAAAGGATCTTATCGCATGGAAAAGCTTAGGTGGTGTATTTATTCATTTTCATGAGCTCCCTATCTTTATAGACTTATTAATTGTTTCTCAAGCCATGTAATGTTGCAATTCACTACACTAAAATCCATACATAGAGCTAAGATGGCTACCTTCCTCTATCTTCCAAAAATCGTTTTTTAGTACTCATGGATGTTTATATCTTGAAATGTGAAATTGATCTACTAAAAGAGTCCCATCTAATCCTAAAGCAATACAATTGGGGTTTTTCAAGATTATATCAAACTAAACCTTAGGTTTCTAATAGATGTCCTTGAAGCTCAGGGAGTAGCAACCCCTAAATAGGGATTGTCTATTTTTAGTTCTTGCTTTGACCTATGTCATTGTTCTAGTCTAATATGTTACAACTCTTAGACTTCTTATCTTGTATCTTGTTAATGTCCATGATGGGAGATTCTATAATCTCAATATTATTTTTGATACCTACGGTTGAAAATAGTGAGTTCTCTTTCATCATTTTAGACCATTTGCATCCATACCTATAGTCCTACATTGTGAAATCCTTTCTCCGTATTATGGACTTATCAATATTGAGTTCTGGTACTCTATTAATGCCCTTGTTTCATTGTATTTCCATACATGGGTCATCCATTGACCTATTGTTTTTTGTATTATGTGTCTTATATACTCTTAAAAGGCATATCTGAATGCTCTTCAAATATTCTCAAATGGCTAGAATTTTTCTATACTAGGAATCACAGAAAACAAAATAGAAAGAATAGTATTTTCACTTTAAATTCCAAAGAACAAGTTAAGGAGTTGAATACAGTAAAGACTTAATTCATTATCCAAAATCCTATGTGTCTAATCAATCTTGAATGCAATGAGCAAAATCAATTTGATGGTGATCAAATGAAGCTTCAGAGTCTCCTGCAATAGTTTAAGCCTTACATTCACATTCGACTTAAGAGATACCTACACAAAGATTCAAGTATGATAGTTTATGGATTTCCTTCTTTGAAATAAATAATTATTATTGTGTCTTTATAGAATCTAAAAATGACTAACCACATAGATATCGAAGGTCCTTTAAATGTACCTATTTTGATATCTTATGTCTTGATTAAGACACATCATATGAATAATCTTTATATTTACTCATGATTAGATATTTTCTCGCTCCATTTTCTTTCCTATTCCCAATTAATCTAGAAGAGCCTCTTTCTCTCCCTCTCTCTCTCTATCTTTCTCTCTATGTATATCTCTCTCTCTCTCTCCCTCTCTCTCTCTCTCTCTCTCCCCCGGATCATTCAAAGGTAAAGAGAAAACATAACTTGGCATGATTGATTTTATCATCACAGTCAATCCAATCCTCTCCAAAAAATTTTGCACATGTACTCTCTTCTAGATTGTTTTTAATAATGACTTTGTATAACCATATAGGAGAGAAGAAAGAAGAACACTAGTTCATTGAAAACAAGGACACTTAATGGAAATGTAAATATTGTATGTGTATTATGTTTCCATAATCTAGTAGAAATAATTCATATTCCAACATTGGAACAACTCGTTCCAATCCAAACATAAATGATATGCACAACCTATTGATCAATGAAATATGGTCGTTGTCCATGTAGAGATACACAATATTTGATGTATTATATATGGCTTTCAATGTTATGAGGGCACTATGAAAGTAATGAAAATAATGCAGTAGTTGGAAAAATAATAGAATAGAATGGCATAAATCAGGTGGCCTAAGACAAGCTAAGAACTGAACTATCTATTATGAATTATGGAATGTGTTGAATAAGGAATTATTAGATAGTTAATTTATTAATGTATTAATATGCTTTCGGTGTTTTTGATATAGCAATTGAAGGTTTGTGAGGAGCATGAAAGGCATGAAAGGATAGACATCAATAATCACATTTATATTTTATATAATTTTTAAATAAGCCCACATAGAGGGTTTGATTTTTTGAAATAGTTAGTTAAAATAACGGTTAGGATACATACCATTGTAGACCACGATCTTAAGATATTCTACAAAAGAGACCAACTTTTACTTTCACACATGCTTTTCAAAGTTCCTCTCATGTAACCACAATTTTTGAGATAATAAAAAATCTTTTAAATACATGCACTCTATGGACTATCAAAATAGAGTGGATGGGGAATATTGCACCCAAAATTGTATTCTCTCTCATCTCCTTGCATATCTATTTTCTCTACATATTTTTAGCATTCATAACCCCTATAAGTGCATGAGTTAAGATCCGGATAACAGTATTATCAGAGTTGTGCGTGCATCACTACAGACGGGTCTATTTCTATTTGTTTTGGTGTTTGATCTCTATTCACTAGTCGTTTCCTTTTTGGTTTCCACCTCCACTTCCACTTTCTTCCACTTCTGATTCTGATTCCTATTCCATTTTGATTTTTTGTTCTAGTTCCGATGTTTGGTTTCGATTTCAGTTTCAGTTTCTGGTATCCGTTCTACTTCTAGAACCAAAACTAGAACCTACATTTACACCTACATTTACACCTACATTTACACCTATGCTTACATTTTTGGCTTACCCCAAGGCATCGACTAAGGCATGGAAGCACGCATAG
>CM035443.1:53887820-53942820 GCA_020310875.1 Ceratopteris richardii
TACATATACATATACATATACATATACATATACATATACATATACATATACATATACATATACATATACATATACATATATATATATACATATACATATATATATATATATATATATATATATATATATACATATAGGATGTTAGGGTTTCTAAATACAAAGACATACACATAACAAAGACAGATATATAAAAATATATAATAGTTTATGATTTTCGTATTAAATCAAATATTTACAAAATAAAGTTTTAGGTTTAATATTGATATATATAATTAAATAAATAAGAAAATAAGGAAAAAAAGAATATATAATACCCGTATACATAAAAATAGGATCTTTATATAGATAAATAAATATGAAAAGAGCTAGGGTTTTTATTACATTAAAATTAGAATTAGGATTTTTGAATAAAAATTAGCATATATAATTAAATGTATCATATATCAAATGTCCTAACATCTCCACATGGTATTAGATGACATGTTTGGATCTAAAGGAGACAATTTCATGTTCTTGAAATCATTGCAAGTATTAAATTTTATAGAAATGATGAATTTGAATTGCACATGTTAGAGAATATGGATCCTTTGATAAAAATTAACTATAAAACCAATGCTACCATTCGCGTGGCTCTCGTGGTGAGTAGGTTGACCCAAATGACATTGCACTGTATCTCTCATGGATGGAGGAAAACAAAGAAGGAGGTAGAAGTACAAGGTACTGGTAGCATTACAAAGAATGAACACATGGAAGAAATGCTTTGGGCATTTTATGAGATGGACAAAGATCATGATGATGGAGAAGATTTTATCGATTTCATGGATACAATAGATCCACAATCAGAAGCAGATGAAGAACATTAAAACATGGGAAGTATAGCCCGTATACCACTATAGACTCATACTCGTTCAGACACTCATACTGCCTCCTTTGCATCAAATTGCTATGCTATGGCTTCGTCTAGTCTCTGTGATGATAATGAGCTGTTTCACTTGATGAAGCACAAAATTCAAAAAATCGGATGGCTACTATGCAATCTGAATAGGATGCTATAATGAAGAATGATACCTAGTCTTTCTCTGACTTGCCTCCTAGCAAGAAGGCCCTTTGTACTAAGTGGGTTTACAAGCTGAAGCATAAGCATGATGGAACAATTGATAGATATAAGGCTAGTCTTGTTATAGAGGGTTATATGCAAGAAAGAGGCATTGATTTTGATGAGACCTTTGCACCTACATGCCGTATTATTATTGTTCGTAGCATCTGTGCACTTTGCACCCCATCATGGTTGGAATGTACATTAGTTGGACATTAAAATTGCATTTTTGATTGGTGACTTGCATGAAGAAGTGTATGTTTTTCAACCCTATGGCTTTGTGAAGAAAGAGCATGAAAACCATGTGTTCAGGTCCAAAAAGGCTTTATATGGTTTGAAACAAGCACCACATGCTTGGTATGGAATGATACATGCCTATCTGATTGCACATGGTTTTGAGAACACTCCAATTGAAAGCACCTTATATGTTAAGCGTACTAATGATGTACTTCTGATCATTATGGTGCATGCTAGTGACAGGCTACTCACTAGTCCGCATGAGAAACATATCGTTGATTTTAAGTCTGATTTGCATGCCTCATTTAAGATGTCTCATTTGGGGCATTTGCGTTATTATTTGAGCATTCACGTTATGCATGTTGATGGTGGAATGGATTTATGTCAAAGAAAATATAGTGAGAAATCATCATAGCTATTTGGCCTTGAAGAATGTAAACCTATTGCCACTCCTATGGAGACAAGTTTACTATTGAGTCTTCATGATGCTGGAGATGCATTTGGTGTTGTTGTCTATCGGCAAGCTGTTGGATGCTTGATTAACTTTTGCATTACTTGTCCAAATATTCAGTTTGTTGTGTCAGAGATGAGCAGATTTATGCATTGCCCACGTGTGAAGCATTGGTAGGTCCTGTTGGAGCAAATCTATGACAAGCCTAAGTATTGGCTTGAGTCCCACAAAGTCATAGAAGAAGCCTTAAAATGAAGACAATGTAAAGTTCACTTGTAAACTACCTCTTGTAACTTTTGAAGAGTTTACTTAATGTAAAAGTGAAAGAATCTTAAGTGGTTGAGTCCACTTGATCAAAAAGGGAAAGAGGAGCCATGAATTTGTGATTTGTGGTAGATAGAGAATCAAATCAATCACTAATTGATTGGAGAGTGATTGAGGGAAGTTGGCCTCCCAAACTCAACTATAAATAGATGGTTGTTTTAGTCGTGGTTAGAGAGAGCTATGTGAAGACCTCCAAGAGCTGAGCTTTATGCCATATCAAGGTGTGATTACGAGGCAGACATATGTATCCGTAAGTCCATTGTATTGTACAAACAATATAATTTCATTTTCATGATCATTTGAGTTCATATTTCCATGTTCTTGTGAAGTGTACTACTCACTGCCATATCTCTCCGTTTTCTTAGTCAGATTGCAGAGATGGTTTATCTAAGACTGGTGCATTATTTTTAGTGATTTAACTTGGTAAAGTTAGCTCTATAAGTCTACTATATGCTCATCTATTTTCATTTCATTTGGTTATTGAAATATTCAGTTATGTTCAGTTGAAGTCAACCCTGTCTGTTCATTTTCACTTCTCTGTCAGGTACCCGACTTTTTTACTCATCTTGTCAGAGCTGTTTCTCAGTGTGTTCTTATCCAAATTCAATGATTTAAAGTTTTTTGGATTTTGCATACTGTCTAGTATAAGCATACAAAGTTTCATGGTCATTGGATTCATAAATCTCTAGTTAGGTTCATTTTTGTGCTCCCTGGTCTCATTACTATAGCAGCCCGTGAAAATCGGGATGATGTCATCACTTGTTAAACATCATTCTTAGTGTGTGGTTCATTATATTTGATGCGATTACTCTTGAAAGTTAGATCTTTATGTTAACTAGATTTCCCCAAGAGGAATTAAGTTAATTGCCTCTGTGATCATAGAATTATGCAAAACACTGGACAAGTGTATGAACCAAAATAGCAAGTTCTTCACCTCTAAGCTAACTCCAACTTATCTGTTTTGATCTATCTTTTTGAGAGTGATCTTCCAAGGTACATAGGGTGTCTAATACATCCAGTGGCAAGCTAAAAGGGCCCACCACATACTCTTGGAGTTCATTTGACTGGTGTAGATAAAGGATTTTGCAACACCTCTTATCTCCTCAACTCTATCTCAAATTTTTTGTTGCCTCACATTAGAAGTTGTAAGACATCTCAGGAAGTGTGGGATGCACTTGAAGCCTTCTTCTCTTCAAGTACCAAAGCTAGGAAGCATCAACTATGGCTCGATTTCACAACTCTCAAGAAGGCTCCCAAACAAAATGTGACTGATTTTGTCACAAAGCCCAAGGACATAACGGATCAGTTGGGAAACATTGGAGAGGTAATAGATGAAGAGCAAATTGTAAGGCAGGTCATCAATGGCTTGAAGGCAGATGACAAGTGGGAAGCGTTCACCACAGCTATGGATTTGTACATGGACATGCATGTACCTTATTTCAATACACTCATTGGACAACTACTTACTCAAGAGGCAAAGCTTATAAAAAATGGAGAAAGCTCTAAAGGTAATCAATCTTCGGCTTTATACACTGATAAAAGCAAGTCCAAAGATAACAAAGGAAAGGCAAAGAAAGTGGATGATGAAGCAGGTACATATCATGTTAACTATGCAGGTAGAGGAAGACATGGCAGAGGTAGACGAAGAGGAGGTAGACAAGGCAGGGGAAGATCCCAAGACTCCAAATCATGTTCTATTTGTGGATTAACTAATCATACAACTGAAAATTGCTTTAGGAGTTCCAAGAATCAAAGAGGGAGAGGATACAATAGAGGAAGTTATGGCTACTCAAGAGGAAGGCTCAACAATTATCATGGCGGCTACAACAACTACAATCATTCAAACTATCAAGGAGGCTACAAAGGAAGGAGAGACTACAATAACTACATAGAAGACTCAAACAAAGAGGATTCATTATTGATCATGAACATGGCTATGCCACAAGGTAAATCTAATGAGCATGTTTCCTACATAGATTTAGGTTGTTCAAATCATGTGGTAGGAAATGTGGCACTCCTATCAAATTTAGAAGATCCAAGGAATAAGCATGAGGTACAAACAGGAGATGATACAAGACATCTTGTGGAGAAAATAGGCAATGTCAAAGCACCTGATGGAAACATCAACCTACTCAGTAAGGTACTCTATGTCCCTACCATTACAAAGAATTTGATAAGTGTTGGGAAAATAGTAGAGAAAGGGTTGCAAGTCAGGTTCACAAAAATAGGAGCATTTGTTGAAGATCCAAGTCAAGGATTCAGAAGAATTGCAAAAGGTGAAAACACAGGTAGATTGTTCACATTTGAATTACGAGACACTAGAAACATTGCTCTCTTTAATTATGGTAGTCAGACACTCAGATAATTGGAAGTATGGCATTTATTGATGTGGCTCCTACTTCACAATGGGGTCTGATGTGGTTCCAAAGTGACGAAATTTTGAGTTCATGATTGAGTATGCGTGTTTTGTGGCATTAAGGAGGACCTACCCCACCTTTTCTTCACCTAGAGGCATGCTAAATAATATTGGATTTATCTTCAACCTATTTGCCAAAGGATGCACGTCACACTAAGCTACAAGGAAACACTTCTTAGCTCATGTAATAAACTTGATTTTGTTCTTTGGAACATCTAGACTGGTCTCATAGTATGGTATATTTGGAGATCCATAAGTCAAACTACCATGAAAAAGAGCATAAAGTCTATGCATCATGCTTTTTTCAAAGGATTCAGAGATATTGTTCTTCAAAGTTTGGCAGCCATCAAATCTACACCAACAAAAACTTTCTAGCTTTCTCTTCACGTAAAAAATACCCCTCCTAGGAAATGGAGACAGTCCATATTGCAATTGTATTTTAGCTCCAAAGTTGATATGGTTTTGAGATGTACTTAAGTCCTCTCTATAGATTAGTATCTACTCATATTTATGTAACTCTGGTGCCTACATCACCATACCTTAGTTGATGGTGTGCTTCTAATCCTTGCTGTTTTGTTTTGTAGGGAAGGATGCTCCTTGTACAATCACACATTTCATCATTAATTTCAAATTTCTTGCATCTTCAAAAGAACATGGATGTGTACCTTGCACCATTTGTGGAAGATCTATGCACTTTATGGGATGGTATTACTATGCGTGACATGTCTCAACCTATAAGAAGATGGGACATGTGAGTGCAAGGCATAGTTATGTGGAGGATGCATGACTGGTTGCAGTATGGTGAATATTCAGGTTTAGCGATTTCAAGTTACCATGCTTGTCCCCTATGCCGGCCATGACTTGAAGCACCCTACTCTAAAGCACTTTAGAAAACCCACAAGTATTCTCAGAATTCAACTTCATTTACTAGTTCATGTGGTTGATGAAGTTTCAGTAGCAAGAACTATCCATCATCGATGGATGTTCTTCTTAGAGTGCTTCATGAAAACATTAAAAGGGTTTGTTCATCAAAGATAATGCCTGGAGGGCACCATTGAAGAGGGGTGGCTCGTACAAGATTCTCTTCTATTCATTACAAAAGTTTTACACATGTTGGACCAAGAAATACTTCGCTCATGGAGTGATCATGAAGAGTTTCACCTTGTGGTTGATGAGCCTCAAACTAAAGGGATGAAAAGAAAAATGGATGTAGCTTTCAGAAAGAAGTCGATTATTTTTAGCATCGTTAAAAATGAGCATATGCAGAATTGCTTGTAGAGGTATGAGCTTGCCAAGAGACAAACACAAAGAAAAGAGCTCATTTCAAAAGAATCATTCGACTTGCTTTTTGCCTCTTCCAAAAAATCTTTGACCTCTTCCATCCTTTTCAATGAGCAGATGGCTAGATACAGCCGTTTCACAAGCAAAGGTAGTGGGTGAGGTTATCTTCGAAAAGGAGTAGGAACTTGCAAAGGAATGTGATTGGGAGTACTCTAAATAGGGTGCACTATGGTCTCATGGATGACACTTTTGGATGGCATTAATCGATGAAAATTTATCAATTTTTGATAGCGGCATGACGGTGAACGTTTGTGAGAAAAGTAGAGCAATTGCAAGAGATAAGAATGCTCAATAAGACGAGCTTGAGTATTGTGAAGTGATCCCATATATCTTGAAACTATCCTACAGGAAGATTTGAGTACTATATGTTTGATGTCAAATGGTTCAAAAAAGTCATCTCTAGACTAAATGCAATAGTGAGCCTAGATATGAGTGGTTTGCTTCAAGTAAGCTCCACAAAGCTATGGATAGATGAAAGAGAATTTGTACTTCTCAAACACTCTAAGTAGGTTGGTTTTATGCTAAATTTGAAAAAGCTAGAGTGGTTGTTTGATTTACAAGTCTCTCCATGTAGCAAACAAATTTGTGCAGACATAGACATAGAAAAAACTCAATCCGTAGTGGAATCTAAGGTGCATTTGAAGAGGTATTTGAAGAAGATGAGGTACACAATGAAGTAACAGACGATATGTTATACGAGGATGATGATCAAGAAGGGGCCACCATACCAAGAGATCTAGAAGTTGCAAATGTAAAGATAAGATATCCTCTACACATCACGTCTCAAAGAAGATGCTAAAATAGATTATTTATGAAGCAAGCACATTTACATACTAATTTGTGTTTA
Source organism: Ceratopteris richardii (assembly GCA_020310875.1). Taxonomy (NCBI): domain Eukaryota; kingdom Viridiplantae; phylum Streptophyta; class Polypodiopsida; order Polypodiales; family Pteridaceae; genus Ceratopteris; species Ceratopteris richardii. The sequence goes on from CM035443.1 coordinate 53,894,533, forward strand.
TTTATTTTGCTATGTTTATGATTATTATCTTATTCTAATTATTTAAGTTGTCTATTGCAAAGAACGATATGAAATAGTCCACTACTAACTTTGCACTCTAGGACAGAGAAGCAGTTTATGGAGTTTATATATATCAAGCATCTCTTTCTCATATGGATAGAGCATCATAGTACTAGATCACTCATGATTGCACTCCTCTCGGCCTCATTCCCATGGATAGCACTCCCATTGGGACCACTCCCTTTGGCAGGACTACTCTCTCTGTAGGTACTTCCTTTGACAAAACAAACTGGCCAAAGGTACTCCCTTTGTCGGGAATACTCTCACAAGTGGTACTCTTGGCTTTATGACTCCACCATGATGGCCCTCTCAATCATCCCCTAGTGGCTCCAATAGTCAACATATGCATTTGACATCATAGTGCAATACATGTGCTGGCCTGTGTTCTCTCTCTTGTCAATCAACATCATGCTTTGGAGGAGCCAGTTCCAAAGATGGATCTACAGGCGGCTCTAGAGGAGGTGCATGTTGTGGAGGCAGTGCAATAGCCGTTGCATCTCCCACTTCTACTCTTAGAGTCAATACCTCAGATGTAGTACGCCACATGGTATGCTACATACACCTTGGGGTGCTCATGATCATGAAAACTCCAAGTTGTACCGTATATGTGATGGAGTTCCAGTGATGTATGCAATAGGAAAGTCCATGCATTAGTGCATGATAAATGTGCACCATATAGTTTGGACACTTTGTCATGGTGAAATGGAGTGAAAAGAACAAGGATGGAAAAAATTACAAAATAGAGTCCATCCATCACGAGCACCAGCCACCGCATGGGGATCTTGTGGTCACCTCAGAGTGGATTCTGCAGAGGGTGCATGAGATGATGTCCCATCTATGATTAGAGACTCATGAAACTTACAAGGTAGGCTTATCAAAGCCTATATGGCTAGAAATTGACGAGTGGGATATGATTCATGATGACTAGTACACTCTTGACCAATATCATTAGCAACACGATGCACCAACCACATGTCAATACGGTTGGAGCATCACATTTGGGTAGGAGCAGATAGAACACTATACATCATGAGTTTTTAAGTAACATTTTGATATTTGCTTGTGTTACACACATCATGTATGTTCATCTAACATGTTGCATATTTGTTGCAAGAGTTGGTACTGGGGCATCCTCTTACACGAGCAAATGAGGCTTACGGATATCCTCATGGACTAGTTGTGCTCTTGGAGGACTTTGATGGACATAGTTTCATCATTTAATGGGAGCGTCTATGATAAGGTGAGCTTATAAACCTAGTTTTTGTAATTTTTTTTTTGTTGTTTATAACTATCATACCAACTTGACTCATTTCATGAATGCAATTTATTGCAAGACTACAGATATAGATGGTTTGATCCCTCTAGGCATGTCTATAGAAGTGGTGTGCCACATAATTGTATCTGAGTCATTATGGCAATGGTGCACCATAATTTCCTATTTGGCTCATATATGGTAGTGGTTTGCCACACTTTTGTGCATTATTCATTTATGGAATATATATCTCTTTTGTACATTGTTCATTTATGGAGTATCTGATTTGTTCATGGTTCATTCTGCTTATCCCTTTTATCTTCATGTGTTTTACTTTATCAAATCATGTTTTGGTTTCCAATCATGTATACTGATGATTTTGATACCAACATGCATACCATCAATTATACCATTGGTTTGCATATACATATGAACACCTATAGTAATGAAAATCTACCGACACATATACCGAGCCTAATAATGATGCTACTAGGGCGGGTATGGATGCTTACACTAACACGTATACTAATGATTATATTGACACTATTGTATCGGCATGCATATCAACACTTATACCAATACAATAGCAAAAATGCACCCATGTATTTGTGTGATTATAAGGCATGGTATGCCCCTCATATGTGGTAGTGTTGTGTTCTATTTGTGTAAATGCGCCATATTATAACATGTTTCCTAAGCCTAATACGTTTCTATTTCTAATCTCCCCTCCTCCTAACAGCTAGTCATTGAAGATAGAGAGAGAGAGAGAGAGAGAGAGAGAGAGAGAGACAGAGAGAGAGAGAGAGAGAGAAACATACAGAAAGAGCCTTCCCCTCCTCCTAATTGCTACACATTGCGGATAGAGAGAGAGAGAAGAGAGAGAGATCTTGCATATGTAGTGTACATGCCTTCACAACTTCTTCTATATGCAGCCCTCTACTATAAGAGTTTCAAGCTTCTTGCTTAATCATATGTTGGGGCTTTCTATAGTACTTGAAAATATGTGATCGTAGTTGAAAATTTGTCCATTTTTTAGTTTATTTGTCGGTAGCTACATTCATTGACTTTCACTCTTGATTGTGTGTGTGTGTGTGAAAAGGAGAGAGAGAATGGGTGGAGATAGAGAGAGAGAGAGAGAGAGAGAGAGAATTAACTTAAAATATATTTATGATTGTGCACTTCATTTTGTCTTTATGTGTTTAAATTATGATATGTGCAACCGACTATGATATGTGCAACAAAATTAAAGTTTTCCATTATGTGAAGGTAATAGAATTCATTCATATGGGCATTAGAAGCATGAGGGTGGGCTTGTATATGTGACTACATGTGATTGTGTGTTTTGTACATGTGCATTTTTGCAAGTGTGTATGCATAGATATGGGCATGTATATTGCTCTATGTGTGTTCATATATGAATGTATGTGTTTTCATGCACAATATTATGTTTGTGTGAGTTAATTTGATTAAACATATAAGTGTTTACTTTTTGTGTATGTTTGTGTATGTGTGAACATGCAGGCATAACTTTATGAGTATGTGAGTTTATATTGTGCAATTATGTGTGCAGTAGTCAATGTGTGATCATGAATATTTGTGCCTCTGTGCTGTTTTGTGTATAAATACATGCTTGAATTAGTATATTCATAATGATTTGAATGACATTGACTATTGTGTAACATTGAAAGAACTTCAAAAATCATTGATTGAAATTAGTAGTTTTATTATTGTGAATTAGAGTATAATTTAGGAACCTAGTAATAGATAAATGTGAGTTTTTTATTATTCATGAATGTACTTATAGTTTTTTTTCTAATGCTTGTTTTGCAAAACATTACAAGACTTATAAAACATTACGAATAAAGCATGGAATCTACAAAAAGATGGAAAGAACACGAGTGTTTGCTATGGCTTGGTGAAGACATTAGAGTTTTATCCATCTTCTCCATTCGGATTGATTTAGGTCATTAAAACCTTGGAATTCTTGTGATAGCTTCTTGTTGATCATATAATTTGTATAGAGCTTTACATTCACTACTTGTTTAGATTAATTTCTAGCATTCATTAATGGATGCAAAGTCATTTTCTAGAGAAATTTCACATCACCTAATAATAATTCTATCAACCAGAACACAATCTATATTTTTCTTTCTACCTATTTGTTTCCCACAGAACAAAACACACATCTATCTCATAACATTCCTCTGGATAAAGAAACTAGAGATTCTTGGATTTCTAAATATCTCATTCCAATTGCACAATACTAGCCCCCCCACTAAATAATTTTAATTACATAATTGTTACCCATAAGCTCCTGAACATACAATAAGTTTAATAAGGATTGCTAATTGAAATACTAACCATTTATGAGTTCCTATGCATCATTTGAGTTTCACCAAAAGCACTGCACATGCATCGTCACTTGGAACACTAGTAGTTTGACTTGATCCATCAATCGAGCCCTTCACTCCGATAGCGTTAGTGTCCATGTGAAAGGCCAAATGGCTATTGGACACTTTTTTATGTGTTCTTTAGTAAAACATACAGTGGCCTAGTTAGCCACAAATTGTACGTTTGACTACACTTGTATGACATAACAAATCTATGTTACTGGTCTTTGTACTATGTGTTTTATATGTATTCAGCACCCCTATGCAGAGTACTTTGTGTTGCGCATGAGTTTGGGTTTCTACAACAAGGGCGTCATTGTGAAGCTCTCGAGAATTAGAATCTTTATTTATGGCCATCCAAACTTATAAAAGAGTTCCCTTGAAATTACATTGATTATAGAGCCCATATTTATAGCATTGTTGTCGTTTCCTATTTTAACACACATCTCTACTCGAACTCTAGAACCAAATTTTCTTTTAAAGTGAATTTCATCATTATTTTCATTGTTAGATGACATAGTTAATTATTGCATACTTAGACCCATCTTCCATGGCTTTAGTCTCCATACGAGTCTCACAAACAAAGGGCTGACCCAAAAGAACTTCATAGGAGCAATCAACTTGAATAAGGAATGGAAATTCTTTAGTGATTCCTCCTATGGATATGGGAGCACTAGCACAAGCTCCATATAAGGTACCTACCTAAACCATTATCTAGAGTTCTCATATGCCATCCACAATCTTTATCTATGGGCCATCAAAACTTATCATAGACTTCTCTTAAAATTACATTGATTTTAGAGCCCAAATTTATAGCTTTGTTATCATTTCCCATTTTAACACACATCGCTGATGGAAGTCTAGACCACAATTTGATTTTGAAGTGAGTTTTAGGATTGTTTTCATGATTTTCATTGTTAGGTTGAATAGATCCTGAAAATTTTTATTAACACTTACTTAATCATTATGAAAGCCCTGTTCCTAAGATTCATCCAAGTTCAAGGCATCATTCATAGATTGATCTTGATCTAGAAAATCTTGCATAGCGGAAACCTCTTCCTTTTAAATAAACCGGTAAAGGTTTCTTTAAAAACATGCTTTCTAATAGATAAAACATGTTCTAAAGACATTGTTGATATAGTTTAGTAGTGATGTGTGTGAGGACACTAGAACTGTCGGGGCACTTTTCTCCCTCTTTAGGAGGTTTTTTTCCCATGGCTTGTATATACTGCTATAACCCTAAGGGGTCACTTATCTTTGTACATTTACCCCGTAATACATTGAGTACTATGTGGTGTGATCCAAACTTCTTCTTCTTCCTTGTGTTGTTAGCATGCTTTCACAGACCTCCAATTCCAACAATTGGTATTAGTGTAGATATATTTCTCTTTGATACTATAGTTAAAAGCAAACATACTATGATTTTAAAAAATCAATATATGTAAGTAACATACATTAATATTTCCAAACGTAGACATTGAGAGAAATATTAGTACTCAAAGATACTCATACAAATTGAAGACTAGTAAGGGATAGCAACCGAGCTTAAAAGATTTAAAGAGATGCATAGAATAGGAAACAAAAAAAAAAGAGAAGATGAGTCCTAAGGGATATAAAGACACTTATAATTGGAGATGCTCAAACTAGGCATAGAGAAGAAGAGAAATATCGAAAGAAAGGAAACTTTTGAGAGTTTTCAAGAGGATAACATCTTAAAGTACAAGATTCATGGGCCCATGAAAATGGCATTAGAATGAGTCCGCGTTTCCATTTTATGAAAGCCTCATTAAAACAATCATTTGAAAGGCTAATATGAGTCAAGAGTGGAATCAAATAGATAAAACATCCACCTTTTTGCAAATAGATATTAGTAAATATATATCATTATAACTTCTATGAATGTCTACATGATCTTAATACCGAGGGATATTAAAATTAAAAATATCACAAGATGGTTAAAAAAAAATGTGAATACATTCACTAACTATTTAATGCATAAAACACTACATTTGCGATCCTAAAGGACATAAAAGTGTCTCTTGTTAGGTGTTTGCAAAACAAAGATGTCCTGAAGGATCATATCATTTGATCATTGAGTCTTTTCTTGCATGTCTATGTGTATAAGATGTGTAATAGTTAAGTAAGAGAAATTTCTGTGCGCATGTGTGCATAGCTGTATGTATTTATAGATTTGTTAATATTTTGTATTAGTTCTCTAATGCTTGTTTTGCAGGTACGGTCAAGAGAGAGAGAGATGCAGGTTGCATAGAACTTCATAGAGGAGATCGAAGGGAATTTGTAGAAAGAGAGGGGGGGTGGCACAGAAAGTGCAGAAAAGAAGAAGGCAGAGAGAGAGAGACACAGCTAGATTACATGAGTTGCATTAAGAGCAATAGATGCAAGGTACTATATGTGAAGGCATAAGCTTGGGTGGTGACCACAACATGGTGCTATTTGTTGTGGTTTACTTGGGAGATTTCATCACTTTATCCTTGATGTTGAGGATCTATTACCAATACCGATTTGTACGCCTGTACTTGCCACAATCCTCCAACGTTTTTTGACATGATCATGTCTGCCACAAAGAGGATGTTTCATAACAGTCGACAGTGCATATTTTAAGCTTGTACCATCTGATTTATGCCATTCTTCTCTAGTATTTTTCCCACTACTGCATTATCTTCATTGCTTTCATACTACCCCTTTTGTAGCTTTATTGCTTTCTCTATGTTCTTATGCATTCTCTTAGTAGTGAAAGCCATATACAATACATCAAATACTATGTACTTCTACATGGACAACGACCATACTTCATTGATCAATAGGTTGTGCATATCATTTATGTTATAATTGGAAAGAGCTATTTGAATGTTAGAATGTGGATTATGTTCTACTCGATTATGGAAGCATACTACAGATTCAATATTCACATTTCCATTAAGTGTCCTTGTTTTATGTAAACTAGTGTTCTCGTTTCTGTTCTCCTATATGGTTATACAAAGTCATTGCTAAAAACAATCTAGAAGAGAGTACATGTACAAAATTTTGTTAAGAGGATTGGGTTGACCTTGGGCATAAAATCAATAGTGCCAAGTTATGTTTTCTCTTTCATGCAAAAAAAAGACTAAAGCTTCTTTTGTTGAACACGAGAGAGAGAGAGAGAGGCTTCCCCTCCTCCCGACTGTATAGAGAGAGAGAGATGTCGCACACATAGTGTATAGGCGTTCACCACGTCTTCTATATGCAACCACTTATTGTGAGCGTTTCAAGCTCCTTGCTTAATCATATGCTAGGGATTTCTATAGTAGTTGAAAATATGTGGTTGGAGTTGAAAATTGGCCATTTTCAATTTTATCGACCACTTTGTCCACAGCTACATTTCTTGACTTCCCTACTTTATTGTGTGAGCGAGAGAGAGAGAGAGAGAGAGAGAGAGATAGATAGATAGAGAGACAGAGAGAGAGAAAGAAAATTAACTTAAAATCTATTTATGACTGTGCAGTTGATTTTGTGTTTATGTGTTTATGAATATGATATCTGCAGCCGAATATGATATGTGCAAAAAAATTAAAGTTTTCCATTATGTAAAGATAATAGAAATCATGTGTGTACATGTGACAATTTTTAGAATGTAGTAGTAGACAAATGTGAGTTTTTTATTATTTATAAATGTAATTATTTTTTATTTCTAATGCTTGTTTTGCAGAACATTATAAGGGTTACGAGATATCACGAAGAAAGTTTGAAATATACGGAAAGTGTGTTTGCTATGGTTTGGGCTGCAGACGTTAGAGTTTTCATCCATCTTTTCTATTAAAATAGATTTGCTTCATTAAAAACTTGTAATTCTTGTGTTAGATTCTTGTTGACCATGTAATTTGTATAGGACTTTATGTTCAGTACTCAATTAGATTCATTTCGAGCATTCATTAATGGATGTAAATTCATTTTCTAGAGAAATTTCACATCAATCTAGTAATATTCCTATCAACGAGAACACAATCTATATTTTTCTTTCTACCTATTTGTTTCCCCTAGAACAAAACACATGTATATCTCCTAACACTCCTATAGATAAAGAAAATATCGATTATCGGACTTCTGAATATCTGATTCCAATGGCATAACACTAGGTCCCCCACTAACTCTGCTAAATGACATAAGTTTTGCCCAGAAGCTCTTGAACAGACAATAAGTTTGATAAGATTTTCTAATTTAAATACTAACCATCTATGAGTTTCTATGCGTCACTTGAGTTTTGCCAGAAGCATCACACATGCGTCATCACTTGTAACACCGACCCTTGACTTGATCCATCAATCGAGCCCTTCTCTCCGACATCGTTAGTGTCCATGTGAAAGGCCAAATGGCCATCATAAACTTTTGTATATGTTCTTTACTAGAACTTATAGTTTCCTAGTTAGACACAGATTGTAAGTTCGACTACATTTGTATGACCTATGAAATCTATGTTAGTGGTATTTGTACAATGTGCTTTCTGTGTATTCTGCACCCACTATGTGGAGTACTTTGTGCTACCCATGAATTTAGCTTTCTATAGCAAGGGTATCATTACGAAGCTCTGGAGAAAGAGAGTCTACCATCATGCATCACCAAAGAAATACTTCACTACATAGTCCTAATACTAAAGGACATTAAATAAAAAATATCACAAGATGGTTAAAGAAAACGTTGAGACTCCATAATGAAACAGGAACAATAGTAGGAATGTTGATACCCTCATTAAATATTTAATGTATAAAACACTACATTTGCGATCTTAAAGGAAGTGTTTTCCAAAATGATGTCATCGAAGATCAAATCATTTGATAATTGAGTCTTTTTTTGTACTCAAAGAGATATTGCATGTAGGAAATGAGAAAATCGTAGAACTTATAGCATTTCACACACAACAAGTCTCCATAATTGATGTACCTCTGTATGTTGATCTAGATGACCGTTTTCTATTTTTGGCTCACTAAGTGTCCATAATTTTTGAGTTTATTTGCAATGTCCATAGCTACATTCCTTGACTTCCTTACTTCATTGTGTGTGTGCTACGCATGAGTTTGGGTTTCTATAGCAAAGGCATCATTGCGAAACTCTCGATAAGGAGAGTCTAGCATCATTCATCACCATAGAAATACTTAACTACATGATCGTAATACTCAGGGACATTAAATTAAAAACATCCCAAGATGGTTTTATGCTCCGCTCATTGTACAACTACAATTAGGAGCAGTTAAAAATGTCATAGCAGTGTTAACCAGACACTATTCCTATCCATGATCCCAGCCCCAGCTGATGAAACGACCAAGAAAAGAGAAATTTCCCTGCGCCTATTATTTCTTTACATGGAGCGGCACACAGTGCTTCGCAAATACTTTACAAATAGGTAGCACATTATTCTGTACATTTATTCGAATATAGTTACAACGTCTCTCTGGTTGTTTCCGTCACAAAAGATGTACATTGCTTTGGCTAGCAGAGTTTGCCTGAAGAATGAATCCCCAACCTCTCTCCGATGGTGTCGAACATGAACAGATAGCCATTCAATTGAAAATTCCCGATAATGGTGAGGTTCCCGGTTGGTTCTGCAACAAATGCGAGACACACTACTTGGTCGAAATACTTAAGAGTGTTATCATGAGTTAATGTGAAAGAAAATCCCTCAAATTGTATCTCGACAAAGGGGATGACTGAGTCGTCGTTGACCTGGAAGCAGGTGTCGTAACCGGAATCTGGTGGCGGAGATGCGCTTGTGATGTTCGAGCTAGCAGTGACAAATGCATCACGCAGTGTATTGTAATCAACCTCAGGCAAATGTGTCAGCGCCGTACCAGAATCAATGATGGTACCTCCGATGTCAGTAAGTGTTGGTCGAGTCGGTGAAATGGATGCGAGAGGCAAGGGAGCCCCATCGACACGGATACCTCTAAGCCAGACGTCGTAGTAACTCGGATGATTTATGTTCTTGATCATGGGTGTATAAAAGAAGTCTGCAGTCGCATTAGAATTGTCGTCTATACCAAACTCAATAAAACCTGCTGATGTTGTCGAACTAAGATGGCTGGTAAACAGTATGCGAAGGCTCCCTGAAAGAATGCTGCAGATTGGCTCGGCATGCCCTCGATGTCCCATCCCAGTCCTATAATCCCGTCTACGTCGTCGAAGATTCCATGACCTGCATGAGCGCATCCGATCATGAAATTCTGAATAGCTGCGTCTCCTATGGTCAATGTCTCGTTCGCGTAGTCGCCTACCGCGGTGGAACCATCTCCATACGTTTCGCTAAACATGCAAAAACTATCGGGCGAGCAATCGGCACAAAATTCTTGGCTGCCGCACGGGATCGCTGAGTACGAAGACGAAGTCGATGGATCAAAAAGAGGGGTAGGCTGAGGGAAGCATGCGGTCGCATTCTCACATGGAAAGCATTGTGTCCATGTCAAGCTGGTACCTGTGTCCATAAGGAGGAGGAAGTAACTGGCGGGTGTCCCTATGCCTACCTTCGCAATATACTCAGACGATTCGTAGCTCGCATTTGTGCGCGCTGAAGTTGAACTGCTAGTAGCTAGCGACCTTTCAACATCGTGAGCCAGGCGATTTCACGAAAGAATCCTCTGTACCCTCTCCTTATCTTTCCGGAGAATCTCTGCGGCGAGCTCACGCATACTCCTGTGTTCACGCGGTGCTCCTCCTTTGAGCAGACAGGGGCTATAGGGGTGAACAAGCCCTGTATGAGCCGTACCTCCGTACGAGGGCCTGCCCTTGCCAGCGAAAGCTTTGTCGCAATCAAGCATTTCATGTGATTTATCAGAGCCGTGGAAATGATTATATTCATACGCAGCACTAGAGCAGAGAACCTCGTAGAAACCAAGAACAAGAACAAAAAAACAAAGCAGAGAATAAATCCTCCACGTGCACATCCTGATAGAAAAGACAAGCATACTACGTCTAAGCAGAACACGTAGAGAACCAAAAGCTGTGCTGAGAGTATGATACAACCAATGCAGAGGTAGAAACCCGAAAGCTTTCCTCACAGAATGAAAAAATTAACACAGGTGAAGTTCAAGTGTACGCGACTACGTAAGAATGAGTACCATGTTGAGGGTACTGCTGAACAGTGAATAACCTAAGCTGTTCTATACCGAGATTGCCATGACTCGTGCGTTACTCGCGAACTAACATATCCCAGCTGGGGGTTGCATGGCGCCATTATATAGCGCTATGAAATGGCTCGCGCAGAAGAGTTCTTTCATCATATTGTTTTAACTTTGACAGGTCGGCGTTGGCTCATTGTGATAGAGAGAGAGCTTTGAATTCATTGTCCCAAATGCTATTATTTTATATATCAAAGACTATTCCTAGAGCACACAAGAAGTTTTTCCACAGCTCAAATCTTAATGATGATGTTAACGTAACACTTATCGTAGAAATAATGTCAAGCCTTAACTCATTGTCGTTGGCATAATGTCACTTATCTCATTCCCTTATATAGCTTTCACATATGCACTTAACCGATAAAACAAAGCTTTACTTTGTCTTTTTTTTTTTTTGAATAGAAAAATGACAGGATTATTTTTAAAAACATGACCAAGCATACAATACAGGATTTTCTTTAGGTTTTTGCAGTTTTTTAAGTACTTAGTAGAACTAGTCTCAAGTTCTACTTACTTACACACAGAAGAACAAATTCCTTGAAAGTAGGCACGTTCACACTCGCTTTGCATCTATTTCTCTATGGAAATAGATTCATCTAAATATAATTATTGTTATTACAAGTGGCTTATCCCCAAGTATCTAGAAACGAACATTAAGCATAGCAATTGAATCAGATCATAGGATAATCTGAATGTCAGTAAAGGAAAGGTCATATCTTGAGCATTATATACCTTCCAAAGCTGTATTATATGGTCTGTAGAGCCAGCTTCAAAAATATCTAAAAAGTGACTGGTCTTAGTCTCACGTTCAAGCTCTTGAGGGGCATACTGATGCTATCCATATTGATGGTCATGCCTCAGCATCTCTATGACCCTTGGAAATGCCTCGACCGACCATGTTAGTGATACAGACACTGACTTGATGGTCGATATAACCGTTACAATCTTTTTGCCAGTATATGCATCGAGAAAATATCTGAGCTAGTACAGGTGTGAGTATAAGCATCGGTAGAAGCATTAATAAATTCTTGGAAATATTGATGCTCATACCAGCACCTATATCAACATCTATACCAATGATGTGTCTTAACATAACCAAACACGAGAGAAAAAAGTCAATTTTTGCTATTGTTTTGAATTGCATACTACTAGTGTTGAGTTTGCATGTGTGCATATATTGTGATCATCAACTTGCATGTATATGCATGCATATATTGCACATATATTCTATGTTCTATAGAGCCAACAGAAAAAGATCCAAAAAATGATTGGTCTCAGTCCCACATTAAAGCTCTTGCACTACAACATTTGAGGCCGTATCCATGGCCATTCCTGCGCATCTCTATGCCATTGGAAATGCCTTGATAGACCATGTTAGTAATATCGACAATCACTTGATGGTCGATAAAATCATTACAATGTTTGGGCCGGTAAATGCGTCAGAAAAATATATAAGCTAGTATAGGTGTCAGAATATGCACCCGTATAGGTGTCGGTATAAGTGACCATAGAAGCGTCAGTAAATTCCTAGAAATACTAATGCTCATACCAACACCTATATCAATGCCTATACCCATAATGTGTCTTAACATAACTAGTCTCGAGAGCAAAAAATCAACATTTACTACCATGCTGAACTGCATACTACTAGTGTTGAGATATTATTATGCACACACACACACTAATCTCTCTCTAGATCTTGTGCCTTGGTAAGTGATGCGCGTACTCTTTCACCCTTTCTCTTTATCTAGGTTTTCTCTTTTCTAATTTCTCTTTTCTTTGGTTTTTCAAGAGCTTCTTGGCATTTGTTCTTTGGAATTTAAGGGGGGACGATGTTGATTGGGGTTTGACAATAGCGATCCAAAGCATAACATCAATTTATGTGATTATTTTGTTTTTTATTACAAATGGACGTAGAGAGAGATGAGAGAGAGAGACGAGAGAGACAGAGAGATCTAGAGAGAGATGAGAGAGAGATGAAAGAGAGAGAGACAAAGAGAGAGATAGAGAGAGATTGAGAGAGAGAAAGAAAGATAGAAAGAGATAGAGAGAGAGAAGGGATAGAGAAAGAAACTGAAAGAGAGAGAAAGATAGAGATATCATTGTTTTGTTCTTCAATAGGAGTAGAGATAGAGAGACATAGATAAAGAGAGATGAAATAGAGAGATAAAAGAGAGAGAGAAAAAGAGAGAGAGAGAAAGAGACATAGAGAGAGATAGAGATAGAGATACATACACACACATAATCATGTATATGCATGCATACACACATATGGATACACATACATATGAATACATACATAGACATACATATGTACACACACATACATACACATATGTATGCACATATTACACATGTAAACAAATATATATACACATGCATACACATACACTCATATCCATACACAAATAAGAGAGACACATATACATACACACACACAATTTCTCACACATATGCACATATATACATACACACATCAACACACACATATATACACACACTCACATACATATTACATACACACATGCATATTCATGCATATGCATGCATGCATACACACATATACATACACACATGTACACACACATGTACACACACATGTACACACACATATACATACATACATGCATATGCATACACACATGCATATCCATACACACACATATACATACACACATATGCATACACAAATATACACATACACACACATATACATATATTTTTTAGGTCTAGGTCTTTAGGATTAAGATTTTAGGTTTTTTAACATTCTAACACATATGCATACACACACACACACACACACATATATATATATATATATATACATATATATATATATATATATATATATATATATATATATATATATATATATATATATATATATATATATATATATATATATATATATGCATACATACAGATACACACATATACATGTTTTTGGACTAGGGTTTTAGGACTCTATGTACATATACGCATATACACACATAATAGATATACACATGCATATACATAAATACATGTCCTTATACCTGTCAATTGTACCATCAGGTTTACGCTTCAGCTTGTATACCCACTTAGTGCCAATGGCCTTCTTGCCAGGAGGCAAGTCACATAAAGACCATGTACCATTCTTCATTATAGCATCATATTCAGATTGCATAGCAGCCATCCAATTTTCTGAATTTTGTGCTTCATCAAAAGAAACAGGCTCATTCTCATCACAGAGACTAGATGCAGCCATAGCATAGCAATCTGATGCAAAGGAGGCACTATGAGAGCCTGAACGAGTACGATATGACAAAGGTGCATCTAATTTGCTGTCACGCAAAGTCTGCACCAGCCATTTTGGCATAGTTTTTGCCTGCTCAATATCAGCTCTCTCATCAACAAGTGCATCATGTAAATCTGCATTAGAAATGGAATGATCTGCATCATCATATGAAACGTGCAAAGGCTGAGAAGTTGCCTCATTAGGACCAGCACTAGCCTGTCCACCTGTAAAAAGAGGCATCAAAGTATCATACATGTCTTTGGAGCTAACAGATGTCTCCTTAGTACATGAAAGCAATGGCTGAATAGCATCTTCCACAAAGACAACATCACGGCTAACCAGAATGCGTTTAGTGTGTGGATGATACACACGATAGCCTTTACTTTCAGAACTGTACCCAACAAAAATACATTTTACTGCCTTATCATCCAATTTTCTGCGATGTTGTTCAGGCACTAATGCATATGCCAAACAACCAAAAACACGCAGATGAGCAACAGATGGCTTGCGGTCATGCCAAGCCTCATATGGAGTGATAGACTACAACGCTTTAGTGGGACACCTGTTCAGTACATATGCTGCACACATGACAGCCTCAAGCCAGAAACTATGTGGTAAAGCCTGACTTTTGACCATGCACCTCGCCATCTCCATGAGTGACCTGTTCTTTTGTTCAGCAACTCCATTCTGTTGAGGTGTATACGGCACTATACACTGGTGTTTTATCCCACATTCAGCCAGAAATGCATTAAAATCTAAAGACATATATTCCCCCCCTCAATCAGAACGGAGGGTGCCCATTTTACATGCTGACAGATTTTCAGCCAAAACCAAAAACTGTTTGAAGCACATGAACACTTCGGACTTTGCTTTGAGTGGATATACCCATGCATGCCTGGAAAAATCATCAATGAAAGTCACGAAGTAAAGGTAATTTCCAAAAGAGGGTGTCTGCATAGGACCACAGACATCACTATGTACAAGCTGCAATTTCTGCGTAGCCCGAACTGTACCATCTTTTGGAAAGGAAGAACGCTGCATTTTGCCCAAAATACAGCCTTCACAAACATGTTTTCCAAGTGCCTCAAGTTTGGGCAAAGAGGACACCATTTCAGATTTCTGCAGGCATAACAAACTAGCAAAATTCAGATGACCAAAGCGTGCATGCCAAAGCTTTGCATCTGACATAGCCTGAGAATCATGAACTGCACATGCCGAATCATTCACAGATCTTTCATAGTCTATGAGCTTATACAACCCACGACATAAAATGCCAGAAGCAATAATCACATCGCCATTTGAGAGATCATGAACTGTACACCTGTCATCAACAAATTTCACAACCAAGCCAATCTTGGCTAATGCAGAAACTGATAACAGGTTCTTTTTGATCCCTGGCACAAATAAAGCATCTGACAAAGTGAAAGAACTACCATCAGCAGTAGTCAGAATGATCTTACCAACTCCCATAACAGGATAAGAGGAGTTATTGGCGCATGTGACAGTATTCCGTGTAGGGGCAGGCTCGAGTAAAGAGAAGAAACTGCGCTACGAGGTAATATGTTCGGTCGCCCCACTGTCAAAGTACCAAACATCTGAGTCTACTGCAGACATGCACTGATCATGTGAAGATGGGTCAAAACTGCAGACAGTAGTAAACGACCATTCTTCTTGCTGCACAAGATTTGCAGACTCTGTTTTTGGTGTAGAGGCCTCTGCAACAACCATTCCAGCCTCTTTCTTCTTTGCCTCTTTAGCAGCCAGTTTTGGACAGTTCTTTATAATATGATCATTTCCTTTACAGTACTTGCAGAACAATTTCTGCTTTTCTGATTTCTTTTCATCTTTATCCTGGTTCTTTGATTGTGCAGCATTTGCAGATTTCTGCTTACTAGTAGAAGAGCTCCATTTTCCTTTGCCCTTCTGACTAGCCAGGAAAGCTTGATCTGCAACACGCATAATGGACCTGTTCTGCCTGGACTGATCTTCTTGCAACAGAACAGAGACTAATTCCTCAAATGACAAGGCATTCGGATTGCCTTTCATCATCAACCGAAGAGTAGAGGCAAAACTCTGATATCAATCAGGAAGACCATTCAGAACGGTCTGCACAAGTGAGCTATCTAGTATAATCTCATCAACAGAAATCAATTGTTCCTTCAGGTCTTTGGTCTTTGTAAGAAAACTGTCCATAGAATCACCTTCATTCATGTGCTCACTCTCCAACTGTTTTCGGAGGTAAGCAACACGAGCCTCATTCCTAGCCTGGTACAAAGTGGTAAGTGTATCCCAAGCATCCTTTGCTGTTCTGCAAGAGCGAATGTGAGGAATAATGGCACGTTTGACAGACAAGGCTATCAATGCATGTGCCTGGGCATCTCTGCCATCCCAACAAATCTGCTCTGCAGTAGGTGCAACAGAAACAACAACACGAACAGGAATCTGTGGAATATCATCTTCGACACCATCTTCATCAGATCCAACACCTGTATTTGCAGTACCTGTCGTTACAGGTGTAACAGGACGTCTTTCAACACCCTGCACAATGTTCCACAATCCTTTTGCAACCAGTACATGTGGCATCATATAAGCCCATAATGGGTAGTTGGTACCATCCAACTTATCCTCAACAGCCAACATACGAAATACATCACTGCTTTCAGCCATGGCCAGTGACTAAAATACCTTGATGCAGAAAATTGATTGTATCTCAAAAGTTGAACAAAACTGCCTAGACGAGTTCTGCTAGACCTGTAGCAGACTTCGAGACGCTTAAACTGGCGAACAAAAACTGGTATATACCTTTGGCACAAAAGGACGAAATGGCCTGCACAAGCGCTGCGATAGTGCGTTCGGAGGCCGAAACGAGCTTAGAAAACACCCTGAGTATGCTCACCAAATTTTGTGCGAATCTGAGACTACAAACGGAGGAGTGTCGACGGCGCCCTAGAAGAAGCGACGACCTGCTCTGATACCAATTGTTGGAGATAGACGTCTGCGGAAGCACGCGAACAGCACAAGGAAGAAGAAGAAGCTTGGAGCACAACACACAAGACTGAATGTATTACTAGAGAATGTACAAAGATAAGTAGCCCATTAGGGCAATAGGCGTATATACAAGCCGGGGGAAAAAAACCTCCTAAAGAGGGAAAAAAGTGCCCCGGTGGTCCTAGAGTGTTCACACACATCATAACCTAAATATATCAACAATTCTAATATAGAAAAATGCTAGCCTTTTGAGAATATTTGAAAGACACACAATACAAAAAACAATAGGTCAATGGATGACCCACGTATGGAAATACAACGAAACAAGGGCATTAATAGAGTACTTGAACTCAATAATGATAAGTACATAATACAGAGAAAGCATTTCACAATGTAGAACTATAGGTATGGATACAAATGCTTCAAAATGATGAAGATAACTCACTATTTCACCGTAAGTATCAAAAATAATATTGAGATTATAGAATCTCCCATCATGGACATTAACAAGATACAAAAATAAGAAGTCTAACAGTTATAATATATAAGACTAGAACAATGACATAGGTCAAAACAAGAACTAAAAATAGACAACCCCTACTTAGAGGTTGCTACTCCTTGAGCTTCAAGGACATGTATTAGAAACCTAAGGTTTCATTTGATATAATCTTGAAAAAAACCCAATTATATTGCTTCATGATTAGATGGGACTCTTTTATTAGATCACTTTCATATTTCAAGATATAAACATCCATGAGTACTAAAAAAGATTTTTGGAAGATATAGGAGGGTAGCCATCTTAGCTCTATGTATGCATTTTAGTGTAGTGAATTGCAACATTACATGGCCTTAGAAATTAATTTTATAAAGATGGGGAGGTCAAGCCAATGAATAAATACACCACCTAAGCTTTTCCATGAGAAGAGAAGGGTCTTGAATTGAAACTATGAGAATACATTAATTCAATCTACATGACTTTACCAAACAAGGTAAATCACGTTCAATAAATAACTAGGAAGGGCCTTATTGTACGAAATCTATTCATATTTTGGAAGATTGTCAAAATAATAAAATAAACTCTAAATTTTGAATTATCCTTAATTAGTAATGGAAAATACAATTGCATAGGAACCTGAAATTTTAAAATACATTAAAATTATGAGAAAAGGTCCGCTCATCCTACAAACATTTATGGTAACATTTCTTCTCATAAGTGAATCTGATACTTTCTATTATAAAAAGTTTATGAAAGCCTTAATTGATGATGGAAATTGTTCATGTCTCATTCCTGAAGAACTAGAGAGAAATATATTGGAGTTTTGCGACTAGGAATGCACACAAACAACACAATGAAGGAGAAAGATTTGGAGAAAAAGTAGTGTCCTTATAAATAGGAATTCTATAAAGCTATCTAGTTGTTTAGGGCTACTTCTGGATAAAAAAAAAATGGGGTAAAGAAACGTATTATAGAGGTAAACATTATAACATTACTCCTAAGCATGTTTAGACCCCAAAGCACTACAATACACTAGGAAATTTTGCCTCAAGGTTATGTAGTAAAGAAGGGGCTAAAAACATAGAAATATTCAAATATGTGGATTATTGAAGTAAAAAGGTTTCATAGGGTAAGTTATCCAATTGAGAAGGTTAAAAATATATCCAATTAAGAAGGTTATAAATATGACTCATTCTTGGCTAGCCACATTGGATATATGATAAAAGTTATTCAATTATCCACCTACTTTGAAGAAGGAGATACTCACACAAAATGGAAAGAGGTTATGCATAAGGAGATTAAAGGTTTGGATGAGAAAAAATCTTGGAGATTGGTGCCAAGCAATAAGAACATGAAATTTATTAAAAATTGAGTGGTCATAGAAGTCAAAGAATGCACTTATATGGTAGCGTTTCTTGATGTAGAGTAGTGCTTGTAGCTAAATGGTTTGCTTAATCATATTGAGTGGACTATGAAGAGACCTTTTTTCGTATAACTAAGATACCTACCAGTACAATAATAATTGTAATAGGAGCTAGCAAGCATTGTAAGACATACAAGAGTGATGTGAAGAATGATTTTTGTGAGTTGATAGGTAGAGGAGGTGGTCTAAATGAACCAACCAAGTAGGATTGAAGATAAAATCAAAGGTAATTATGTTTTCTTGTTTAAAAGGGTACTCTATGGTCTCCAGAAATCCCCAAGGGTAGATTTATAATACTTTGACATGCGATTGATTAAAATGCTCAAAATTATAGCATATAGTAAGAGATTTTAGACTATACCACCATCAGATATTGAAGAGATGATATTGTCATCTTTTAGGAGTTGTAGCATTAATATACTTTGGATCATCTTAGAAAGGAGTCCAAATTTAAAAGAATTGCATAGAAAACAAGAGATGATCTATACTATGAGGGTAAATGCAGAAGAATGGTTCAAGTGCAACATGTTGAAGGGGAAGAAGGACAATCATAATGAGAGAGAGGAGACTCCTAATGCTAGAGTGGTGGTTGGCAAAAGGGTCTTAATTAAATTTATTTTCTACGTCATCTTTGAGAGAAATGCCATAGAAGAAATATGTCAATATTCCCAAGATGCATTGAGACACTCTTTAAGGTTTCTTCATGATTAAAGAGTTCTTAAGACAAATTCATCTTTCACATTGGGGAGGGTGATTTCCTTGAAAAAACCTCTGTTGATCAATCCAACCATTCTCTCGTTCATGTTGTTCAATATATTCTCAAATACGAGGTGGCATAGAGGGAAAAATTGTTTGTTCAACCTCTTAAGAGGAAATAAAACCATGAAATATCCATTAATATTAATATTTTTAGAAACGTTCACCCAAAGAGAGGAGATTATATATCTAAATAGATAATCTAAAGCTATGTCACTCATAGATTGGATGCTCTCAATATTTAAGAAGAGGAATTCTTGATACAGCTCCTTTGTGAATTCCAGCCTTTCCCAGATTTTTAAAATATTCTTCTAAAAAAAAAGGATCTTCCCTTCGTAAATCTTCTCTCCTCTTTATTTACCCTTTAATGGATAGAGAGTTAATCATATGATAGGCCCTATATGAATCATGTTAAATGTCTCTAATTCCCAATGATTTCTTCTTTTTCTTGTGACTAATATTCCTCATTTTCTCCCTAAGGGACATTCGAAAGACACAAATCATATGCATCATTCAAGATTGGTTTTAGTGTAAATGGATTTTAAAGAATAAAGAACATGTTCAAACAGATGATGATACTTTACACTTGATTAACAATGTTGGAAGCGTACCACTAGTAGACAAGAATAGTGTTCAGAGTACATTTAAGTGATACTTTACATGTGCCTAGTATTGAGAAGAGCTTAGTTTGAGTTGCTAAGCTTGTGGATCAAGATATGGACTTGATCTTTAATAAGCATGGTTGATTTATACATGACTTGAAGTATGGCAAAAAAGTGAAAATCTCTTAGTGATTATGAGAAAATGGGTAGACTATTCACTTTTGATCTAGGGAAACCTCTTTCTAAGAATTTTTATGCCAAGAACAATGTGCACTATAATATACTTGAATTGAGGCAGAAGAGAATTTCATATACATTTGAGAACATTGAAGACTATGAAGAGCAATCATTAGTGCATGGTCTTGAAAAGATTTTTCATTTAAAATTTGAGAGAATATGTGAAGCATGTTAATGAGACAAACATTAGTATATCAAGTTTCTAAGAAGATAAAAATATAGAAAAATACCTCTAGAGTCAATTCATAGTGATGTGGCTACTGCTTCTAGAACCAAATCAATTGTTGACTCACTTTACTTTTTGATATTGATTTATGACTATAATGGAGACACTTGAAATTATTTCTTGAAGCATACAAGTGAAGTTTTTGGATTCTTTGTATAAGTCACTGAACATATTTGAGAATCAATTAGGCATTTACATTAAATATTTATGATAAGCTTTTGGGGAGAGAGTATATTTCCAAAGAATTTGATCAATATCTTAGTAATCCTGGCATCAAAAGGCAATTTTCTTGAAGCTACACACCACAATGAAATAGTGTTTCAAAACCAATGAAGAGAACATGCTAGACACATTTTGGGCATAAGGTATGAATATGGACGTACATGTCATAAATAGATTTCCAACAAGAATGGTTCAAGATTTCACTCCTTATGAGAGACTATGAAAACATAAACTAAATATGAGCTATCTATAATGTTCTGGGTGCATTTGTTGTGCACATGTGCCTAGTGCATTCAAAGACCATTATGAGCTTAAGTAAAAAACTTGCATATGTGTTGGATACCCAAAAATGAAAAAGGGGATAGAGATGTTATAATCCTATTGCAAAAGAATGTTTAGTGAGTAGAGACTTTATCCTTGAGGGGAATGTCTCATTTTATGCATCCAAAGGCATGGATGTGATAGAGAATGACATAAATATGCTATGCATAATGTTCATGATGAGCTAGAGACAAATCGAAGACATTTCGATCCTCAAGAAAGCCAAGATTATGGTTCATATGAGTTTTCTATGCCTAAAACATCATGAAGTGATAAGTGCAAAAGACTATGCAATGAGGAACGAGAAGAAAACACAGATCATGAGAAAGTACATGTTTTATTCACATATCCATGATGACATAGGCCATGATGACAAAGGTACACGTGGGTTGTTGAAAAATAAGAGAGATAAAAATGTTCCTCCTCATGCAAGAAGAGAAGCAGTTTTAAGATCACATGAAGAAAATCCTTTGTGACGATCTATGAGAGTGCGGCATCCTCTGAAATAGAGACAATCTATAGAATAAGTCTATGAAGCTTCATTACGTGTACATTATGGAAAGAATCAAAGCAGAAAAGGCATGGAGAGCTCAAAGCCGATCACCCTGTATTGAATGTTCTCTAACTTATCACATTACACAGAATTGTTTTGGGAACCCAAGGAACCAAAAAGAAAGAGGATACAGTGGAGGTGGTTGTGGAAACTGAAGAGCAAGATTCGACAATTTTTATGGATATAATAACAACTACCAAGATGGCCACAAAGGACATACTCCAACAACTATATGGATGATCAAGCTCAAGAAGATTCACTTCTTCTCACAAACATGACTATGAAGGAAGAGAAGGGAGAGGAGTGAGTGTTTTATATCGAAGTCATAAGTCAGAAAAATATATTTGATATATACTATATGTAGAGAAGCATAGGTGAGGCTTCCAAACTGATTTGATGAATTATTACATCCCAAAAAACTGCCCTTCATGGGAACTTAGTTATAGGTTTACTTCCATCGGTGTAGCTCCACGGTTTGAATCTCCATTTTGAACTTTACAAGCTTAGTTTGATGTGGTTATTTGAGTAATATACATACCATGTTCTTTGTAAATTACTAAGAATCCAAGGAAGCATGTGAGTTGTGCTAAATCAGTGATTTTGAATTCTTGTTTCATTTGTTGCTTGATCTCTCTTATACTTTCCGCATGAACATATACACTAAGATACGTGTCTTCGCCTTGTGACCTCTTTACAAATAAAGAGGGATCTGCCTTGCTTATTAGAAATCCTCTTGTATACAGAGATAATTTCATCATTATTGGTTAGGATAATTTCATCAACACATAGATAGATTATTGACTCTATATGAGACCTCTTTACAAATAAAAAGAGATCTTCTTTTCTTACTACGAAGCTTTCATCTTGTAGGTATATAAGCAAGCTATGGTTCAAAGTTCCTACGGCTTGCTTCAATCCATAGAGTTATCGTATCAACCTACATACATAATCAAGATCATGTGAATCACAAAAACCAAGGGTTTGTACATATATGCCATCTGTGAAATCCATTGAGGAGAGCATTCTTGATATTCCTCAGGTATACCTTCCCATTTTTGAGAGCGGGAATACTCATCAGTACTCTAACTGTACGTATTCATTTTGAGCATACACTTTCGAGAGCGTCGCTGCTTTTGATTTACACTCTTTGTTAGCACGTTGCTTTTGATGCAATTGACTATCGTCTCTTTAGATGCAGCTGACTATCGTTAGAAACAAACAACAACCTGTCAAATTTAGGCCTCGCGTATCACGTCTTTAGGCGGATTTTGCGGCACGCGAAGTAGGTTTCAACGATCATCTATTTCTTGAAATTCATCTCTCGCTGCCACTAAGCTCATGAGGTCATGACTCATGGGCTCCCTCTCTCTCTGTCTCTCTCTCATGGCCTCTCTCTCTCTCTGTCTCTTTCTCTGTCTTTCTCCTTCTCTCTCTCTCTGTGTCTCCCTCCGTCTCTCTCTCTCTCTCTGTCTCTCTCATGGGCTCTCTCTCTCTCGCCCTCTCCCTTCTCTCTCTCTCAAGCACAGAAGATTGGTTCAAGCCAGACAAGCACCTTCTTCACAAGTACTTGAATTATATCTTCTCTCTTTTTTTTTGGGACCTTTTTGTCATTTTATTGCTCGGAAATAAACTTCAAATTATTCTCAATGTCATCGGCTGATTTTTTTTAATGATCCATACAATTTCTAATTGAAAAGGTCTTGTAGGTTTATGTTAATACAAGTCCGGGAGAGTAGGCTAAGGCCGAACTTATTTTATATAAAAAAAAGGTCATTTTAGCAGATTCATAATGCTTATAAAAGTTGGATCCCTTGTAAGCATGATAACATAAACATTTCTATAATGAATAAGCACCTTCTCGACAAGTACTTGGAACGTTTTTGTCATTTTATTGCTCGGACATAAACTTCAAACTAATGACAATGTCATCGGTTGATTTGTTTTAATGCTCCATACAATTTCTAATTGAAAAGGTCATTTGGAATCCCATGGGCACTAGTCCTTTTCACTTGTACATTTCTTTTTCTTTTATTTAATACAAGCCCGGAAGAGTAGGCTAAGGCTGAACTTCTTTTATATATAGAAAAAAGGTCATTTGGGCTAAAGTCTCTTAACTTTATGCATATTTTCATTCTTAAACAAATAAAGACTTTTTGTAATCTCACCTCGAAAAGCCATCTCCAGTTAGAGTGTTCTCACGTTGTTCCATACTTTCTATGGAAATATACAAAATTTCTGCCCCAAAAAAAGAGACCTTAATGTGAAAGAAAGAAACATACCAATTAAATGTTTTTTTTTTCTAACAAGGAAAATCAGCAACCCCCTGATAAAAGAGACGAAGGGATAATTAGTCTTGTTTGTACCTTTTTATATCTCTCTTCAATTTCCTTCAATTGAATATTTGAAAATAACACCAATAAGCTAGAGGTGTTTCTCGTTTTAAGAAATTAATTTTGCCTCTCCTCTTCTTTTTTTGGTTTCCAACAAGAATTAATTACACATTAGCCATATCAATCGTATTTAGGATGTCAGATTTATCACTCTTCTTAGGGAGTCAGATTTAAGGTTTCTTTGTGATAAAATAAATGCCAAGACAAATTTATCTTTCACATAGGGAGGGTGATTCCGTTGAAAAATCTTCTATTGATGCCAATCCTCAAAATAAAGGATCAGCCAATGCAAGAAAAGCAATAAAGTTTGGATGCATGATGCTCCAAGGATGCTTTGGAATTGTCATACATTCTCTACTCTACATCTGATTTTTTAGTCCCTCACATTAGGAATTGCAAGACATCTCAAGAAATAGGGTATGCTCTAGAAGCATTCTTCTCATCAAGCATTTTGTCACCAAGACTGGACATTGCAGACCACCTTGTAAGAATTAAAAAAAGTCATTGATGAAGAAAAAAATAGTAAAGCAATTCATCAATGCGATAAAGGCTAATGCAAAATGGGAGCCTTCACCATAGCTAAGGACCTTTACATGAACATGCAAGCTCTTGAATTTAACACACTTATGGGAGAATTGCTCATATATGATGCCAAGATTACGAAGAGAGAAAAAAAAAAGATAATCAATCCTATAGTCTATATACATATAAGATTCAAACCAAGTATAACAAAGAAAAAGGTAATAGGATGAAGAGATATAGGATGTAGAAAAAAAGGGGAGATCTCCAAACCCATCACCTTATGCTAAATATTTTCAAACATTATAGAGAATTTTTTTAGGAACCCAAGGAACCAAAGGGGACAAGGGTACAACAGAAGATGCTATGGAAACCCAAGAGAAAGATTCCACATTTATTTATGGATATAATAACAACTACCAAGGTGGATAGAAAGGAAGGACATACTACAACAACTATACAGATGATCAAGCTCAAGAAGATTTACTTCTTCTCATGAACATGACTATGAAGGAAGAGACAGGGATAGGAAGAAAGGTTTTATATTCAAGTCACAAGTGCGAGAATAAAATATCCCTTAGTTCACTTTCCCTTTGAGATACCTTGTAGCCTCCATGTGTGACTTCCTAGCTGTGTGCATAGTTTTACTGAAATACTCAAAGTATAGTAAATATCTATGCTAATGAGGGAAGCATGGTTGAGGCTTCCAACATAATTTAATGAATTAATACATGTCATTAAATACCATTCATGGGAACTTGGTTAGAGGTTCAATTCCATAGGTGTAGCTGCATGGATTTTTTTCTCCATTTTGAACGTTACAAGATTTCTTTGAATTAGGAAAAATCCAAGGAAATATGTGAGTTGCACGAAGTTAATGAGTTTGAAAACTTCTTTCATTTGTTGCTTGACCTTTCTTATACCTTTTGCATCAACATATATAGTAAGATATGTGTCCTCTTCTTGTGGCCTGTTTACAAATAAAGAGGGATCTTCTTTTCTTATTAGGAATCCTATTAGGATAATTTTATCATCGCATACAGAGAGATAATCTCATCGTTACTTATTAGGATAATTTCATCAACATATAGATAGATTATTCAATCTCCATGAGACCTCTTTACAAATATAAAGGGATCTTCTCTAGTTCCTAGGAATCCTTCATCTTGTAGGTATGTAATCAACGTATGGTTTAAAGCTCTTACAGCTTGCTTCAATCCATATAGACCTCTTCTCAACCGAGATAGATAATCAAGATAATGTGAATCATAAAAAGCAAGGATTTCAGCCATATATGCCTTCTGTGAAATCCATCCATTCAAGAAAGCATTTTTGACATCATCAGGTATATGTTTCCATTTTTGAGAGTGGAAATACTCATCAATACTCTAATTTTACATGACATTCATTTAGAGCACCCCCTTTAGAGAGCATGTCTCCTTGATGTTTACTCCCCCATCAACTTTCAAATTATTTACACTCCTTGGTAGCGACTTTGCTCTAGATGTAACTCACTATCATTGTTAAAAACAAACGAAAACCTATCATATTACATTTTGTTATGTCCATCAAATTTAGATTATAACATTTTTCGAGTATGGCAACATACATGTGCATTCTCTCTTTGTGATTGAAGTGGATGGCCATCTGTACTGGAGCGAAAATGCACATGTGACGATTCAAGATAGAATCGACTATCTCTTATCATATGTAGTTTCTCTCCCACTACACATCACGTCTTTTGGTATATTTTGTGGCATGTGAGGTGCTTTTTAACGACCAACTATTTCCTCAAGTTCTTGAATAAGCACCTTCTAGAAGATTTGGAAGTGAAATTTCTTTTGTGCATGAGGATCTCGTTCATATTGTCATAATTTTTCTGCCACAAGCCCTTTAGCTATGAAATAGACTTTAAACTATTGTCATGTCATCGAGTGATCTGTATTATTTGGGCTAAATTCTCTGGACTCTATGCATATCTTATTTCTTAATGGGATATATTTTAATAACAAAAAATCAAATAAAGCCTTTTTGTCTTACCTTGAAAAGCCATCTCTCTCATGTCCTCTCTCTCATGGCCTCTCTCTGTGTCTTTGTCTCTTTCTCTGTCTCTCTCCTCTCTCTCTGTGTCTCCCTCTGTCTCTCTCTCTCTGTCTCTCTCATGGGCTCTCTCTCTCGCCCTCTCCCTCTCTCTCTCTCTTAAGCACAGAAGATTGGTTCAAGCCAGACAAGCACCTTCTTGACAAGTACTGGAATTATATCTTCTCCCTTTTTTTTGGGACCTTTTTGTCATTTTATTGCTCGGAAATAAACTTCAAATTATTCTCAATGTCATCGGCTGATTTTTTTTAATGCTCCATACAATTTCTAATTGAAAAGGTCTTGTAGGTTTATTTTTCTTTTATTTAATACTTATTTTATATAAAAAAAAGGTCATTTTGGCAGATTCATAATGCTTATAAAAGTTGGATCCCTTGTAAGCATGATAACATAAACATTTCTATAATGAATAAGCACCTTCTCGACAAGTACTGGAACGTTTTTGTCATTTTATTGCTCGGACATAAACTTCAAACTAATGACAATGTCATCGGTTGATTTGTTATAATGCTCCATACAATTTCTAATTGAAAAGGTCATTTGGATCCCATGGGCACTAGTCCTTTTCACTTGTACATTTCTTTTTCTTTTATTTAATACAAGCCCGGAAGAGTAGGCTAAGGCCGAACTTCTTTTATATATAAAAAGAAGGTCATTTGGGCTAAAGTCTCTTAACTTTATGCATATTTTCATTCTTAAATAAATAAAGACTTTTTGTAATCTCACCTCGAAAAGCCATCTCCAGTTAGAGTGTTCTCACGTTGTTCCATACTCTCTATGGAAATATACAAAATTTCTGCCCCAAAAAAAGAGACCTTAATGTGAAAGAAAGAAACATACCAATTAAATGTTTTTTATTTCTAACAAGGAAAATCAGCAACCCCTTGATAAAAGAGACGAAGGGATAACTAGTCTTGTTTGTACCTTTTTATATCTCTCTTCAATTTTCTTCAATTGAATATTTGAAAATAACACCAATAAGCTAGAGGTGTTTCTCGTTTTAAGAAATTAATTTTGCCTCTCCTCTTCTTTTTTTGGTTTCCAACAAGAATTAATTACACATTAGCCATATCAATCGTATTTAGGATGTCAGATTTATCACTTTTCTTAGGGAGACTACATATGTCCAGATTTATCTTGGGAAACCCTTTCTAAGGAAATTCTAAAATATCACCTCTAGTCTGTGAACTCTTTATCCATGAGATTCCAACAAGAAATGAAGTGTATCGTGGCAGGAATAAAAATTTCAAGATTAAATTGCAAGGTTCTTTCAAAACTAGAACTGGAAAAGAAAATTTTTGAGCATCCAATCCTAGTCGTGGGTCTATCTCCATTACAGACACCCTCTTGACATCCATCATCGAGGACATGTTAGAGTGGTGGTTGGCAAAGGGTCGTAATTAAGATTATTTTTTCACTTCATCTTTGAGATAAATGACATGGATGAAATCTGTAGACAATCCCAAGACGCAACGGGACACCCTCTAAGGTTTCTTTGTGATAAAATAAATGCCAGGACAAATTAATCTTTCACATAGGGAGGGTGATTCCGTTGAAAAATCTTCTATTGATTAATTTGACCACTTCGTCCTTCAGGTCGTTCAATACATTCTCAAATATTAAGTGGCAGAATTGTTTGTTCACCGTCTTAAGAGGGAAGGAAGCCAAGAAATTTCCATTAATATCAATATCGTTCGAAAGAAGGAAGGAACCTATATGGTTGCATACTTGGAGATGAAATGATGCGAATCCTCAAAATAAAGGATCAGCCAATGCAAGAAAAGCAATAAAGTTTGCATGCATGATGCTCCAAGGATGCTTTGGAATTGTCATACATTCTCTACTCTACATCTGATTTTTAAGTCCCTCACATTAGGAATTGAAAGACATCTCAAGAAATAGGGTATGCTCTAGAAGCATTCTTCTCATCAAGCATTTTGTCACCAAGATGGACATTGCAGACCACCTTGTAAGAATTAAAAAAATCATTGATGAAGAAAAAACTAGTAAGGCAATTCATCAATGCGATAAAGGCTAATGCAAAATGGGAGCCTTCACCATAGCTAAGGACCTTTACATGAACATGCAAGCTCTTGAATTTAACACACTTATGGGAGAATTGCTCATATATGATGCCAAGATTATGAAGAGAGAAAAAAAAAAGATAATCAATCCTATAGTCTATATACATATAAGATTCAAACCAAGTATAACAAAGAAAAAGGTAATAGGATGAAGAGGTATAGGATGTAGAAAAAAAAGGGAGATCTCCAAACCCATCACCTTATGCTAAATATTTTCAAACATTACAGAGAGTTTTTTTAGGAACCCAAGGAACCAAAGGGGACAAGGGTACAACAGAAGATGCTATGGAAACCCAAGAGGAAGATTCCACATTTATTTATGGATATAATAACAACTACCAAGGTGGATAGAAAGGAAGGACATACCACAACAACTATACAGATGATCAAGCTCAAGAAGATTTACTTCTTCTCATGAACATGACTATGAAGGAAGAGAAAGGGATAGGAAGAAAGGTTTTATATTCAAGTCACAAGTGCGAGAATAAAATATCCCTTAGTTCACTTTCCCTTTGAGATACCTTGTAGCCTCCATGTGTGACTTCCTAGCTGTGTGCATAGTTTTACTGAAATACTTGGTTAGAGGTTCAATTCCATAGGTGTAGCTGCATGGATTTTTTTCTCCATTTTGAACGTTACAAGATTTCTTTGAATTAGGAAAAATCCAAGGAAATATGTGAGTTGCACAAAGTTAATGATTTTGAAAACTTCTTTCATTTGTTGCTTGACCTTTCTTATACCTTTTGCCTCAACATATATAGTAAGATATGTGTCCTCTTCTTGTGGCCTGTTTACAAATAAAGAGGGATCTTCTTTTCTTATTAGGAATCCTATTAGGATAATTTTATCATCGCACACATAGAGATAATCTCATCGTTACTTGTTAGGATAATTTCATCAACATATAGATAGATTATTCAATCTCCATGAGACCTCTTTACAAATATAAAGGGATCTTCTCTAGTTCCTAGGAATCCTTCATCTTGTAGGTATGTAATCAACCTATGGTTTAAAGCTCTTACAGCTTGCTTTAATCCATATAGATCTCTCCTCAACCGAGATAGATAATCAAGATAATGTGAATCATAAAAAGCAAGGATTTCAGCCATATATGCCTTCTGTGAAATCCATCCATTCAAGAAAGCATTTTTGACATCATCAGGTATATGTTTCCATTTTTGAGAGTGGAAATACTCATCAATACTCTAATTTTACATGACATTCATTTAGAGCACCCCCTTTAGAGAGCATGTCTCCTTGATGTTTACTCCCCCATCAACTTTCAAATTATTTACACTCCTTGGTAGCGACTTTGCTCTAGATGTAACTCACTATCATTGTTAAAAACAAACGAAAGCCTATCATATTACATTTTGTTATGTCCATCAAATTTAGATTATAACATTTTTCCGGCATGGCAACATACATGTGCATTCTCTCTTTGTGACTGAAGTGGATGGCCATTTGTACTGGAGCGAAAATGCAGATGTGACGATTCAAGATAGAATCGGCTATCTCTTATCATATGTAGTTTCTCTCCCACTACACTCACGTCTTTTGGTATATTTTGTGGCATGTGAGGTGCTTTTTAACGACCAACTATTTCCTCAAGTCATTTCTTTTTCTCACTAAGCTCAATGATGATGACTCATGACGCAGTCCCGAAACTACCTCTCTCTCTCCAGATTAGATCTGACCTAAGGAATCACAGAAAATTGTTGAAGCTAGAGATGGGGAAGGATAAGAGGGACAAACATAGTGAGTGACGGTAGATCCCTAATGCTTATTAAAATTGGATCCCTTATTAGCATGATGATGTAGAAATTTCTATAATGAATAATCACCTTCTCGACAAGTTCTTGAATATTATAATATTATCGAAAATCTCTTGAATATTATATCAATAAGTTTTATAATGAAAAAGAACCTTCTGCACAAGTTCTTGAATAAGCACCTTCTAGAAGATTTGGAAGTGAAATTTCTTTTGTGCATGAGGATCTCGTTCATATTGTCATAATTTTTCCGCCACAAGCCCTTTGGCTATGAAATAGACTTTAAACTATTGTCATGTCATCGAGTGATCTGTATTATTTGGGCTAAGTTGTCTGGACTCTCTGCATATCTTATTTCTTAATGGGATATATTTTAATAACAAAAAATCAAATAAAGCCTTTTTTTCTCACCTTGAAAAGCCATCTCTAGTAAGAACTATCAAGTTCATGCGATCTCCCATTGTTCCATACTTTCTATAGAGAGATACAAAATTCTCCCCAAAAAGAGACTTTAATGTGGAAGAAGGAAACATACCAATGAAATGGTTTTTTCTAACAAAGAAAATCAACAACTCCCTTAAGAGACCTAGAGGAAAAGAAGACTAAAAGTAATTTAGGTCTAATGATCCTCGTTTGCATCTCTTTATATCTCTCTTTGTTTTTCTTCCTTTGTACCTCTTCATATATGTCTTGTATGTTCTTCTGTTGGTCCTTGATTCAAGGGAAATTCTAGTGTGTCATCTCTAGCTTATGAAATTCTTTATCCATGAGACTCTAATAGCAAATGAAGTGTATGGTGGAGGGGATAAAAAATTTAAACTGAAATCGCAATGCTCTTTCAAAACTAGAATAATAGAATTGATTTCTTGAATTTCCAATCCTAGTCTTAGGTCATACATCCATAGACTAGATATATTTCTCGTTTTTAGAAATTACTTTTGCCTCTCCTCTTTTTTTTTTTTGGTTTCCAACAAGAATTTATCATACATTGGCCATATAAATCGTCTTTAGGATGCTGGATTTATCACTCTTCTTAGGGAGACTAAAGATGTCCATTTTTATCTTGGGAAACCCCTTCTATTAGGCTACTTGGTTTGAAGGAGCATACATACACACACATACACACACACACACATCTACACATCTACACATTTACACATGCATACATACACACATACATGTACACACATGCATGCTTACATACACACACATATACACACATGCATCATTACATACACACACATAGGCACACATGCATGCACACACACACATACAAATATACACACATACATACATACACACACACACATGCATACACACATACATACACACATACATACACACACATATATACGCATATGCATACATACACATACACAAACATATACACACATACATATACACACATACATACATACGCACATACATACACACATATACACACATGCATGCATACATACACACACATATACACACATGCATGCATACACACATATGCACATATACACACATGCATACATACACACACACATGCATACACACATACATACAGACATGCATATACACATATGTATACACACATACATACACACATATACACACATGCATGCATACATACACACACATACACATATACACACATGCATGCATACATACACACACATACACACATGCATACATAAACATAGGAAAATAGAGCATACATACACACAGACATACATATGTAAGAAAATAGTTACGCAATATAACACAGGAGCAATAGCAGAGAAGATAACAGATATAGGAGATTCTCAACAATTTTCTATTAGCAGCAAGTACAAAGATGATGGCGTTGTCCACCCGTGCGCTCTCAAGGTAGAGCTTAAATGGCGATCTAGACAACTCTAGATAGGGAGATACAAGGTAGAGGTATGCTGGCTCAACTTGATGTCTCAGGTAGTGCAGAAGTCATGTATATATAGGATCATGGGTGGCCTGCCATGGACGGCTATACATGGGCGGTGCAGCGTGGGCGGCCACCGCCCGCGTAATTGCCATACACGGCTTAGACTGGTTGAACCGACCTAACAGATATAAATGATTTCTGACTCCGACAAGGAATATTCGATGGAATATTCCCTTTACGGTCGCGCCGGGGGCGCTGCCCCCGGACCCCCACCAGGGGGCCCGCTGGCCCCCTTGGCCCCCCAGCCGGGGCTGCTCACCGCTGCCCCGGACCCCACAATTGGGGACCCTGGTAACTCCCTTTCCTTATAATACCTTACATGGTCCAATATGACCTTCATCCAACATGCAAGTTGGGATTCCCATCAATTGGGTAATGCACGCTTGGCTTCTCCTCATAAAGGGGGCCTTACAAAATGTGCATACAATCATAAGGGGTAGACATTGATCATATACTAACAACATACACACATACATCTACACATTTACACATGCATACATACACACATACATGTACACACATGCATGCTTACATACACACACATATACACACATACATGCTTACATACACACACATATACACACATGCATTCATACACACACATACATACACACATGCATTCATACACACACATACATACATGCATGCATACATAGACAGACATACACATATACACACATTCATACATACACATAGGAAAACAAAGCATACATACACACACACATACACACACACATCTACACATTTACACATGCGTACATACACACATACATGTACACACATGCATGCTTACATACACAGACATATATACACATGCAAGCTTACATACACACACATATACACACATGCATGCTTACATACACACATGCAGCCTAGTGTATCCTCTTGACATCCATTAATGGAGGAAGAAAGTTAATCCTGTGATTGAACCTATCTTTAGCATGTTAAATGGCTCTAGTTCTTAATGATTTCTTCTCTTTCTTGTGAATAATATTCCATATTTTATCCTCTAGGTACATGGGAAGGACACTAACTTTAGCTTTCTTCCTAGAATATGGTGAGAGTGTGGAGGTGTTCACAATCAGGGTTGATCCGGCTCGATCAAAGCACACGTAAGCTATATGAAACTAATGAGTGTTGGAAGGTTTATGTGATATGAATGTGAAAGTGAAGACAAATTTAGGTATTGAGAGGAGAGATGTAATGATTTGAGTGTGGGAATGGGAATGTATGAATCTGAGCTAAATCCATGGACATGAATGGTTATAATACTAAAATACTATACATATGAATCATACTTAAAGGAAGAATGTTCCAAAAGGAGTTTCATATACAAAAACAAGATCAATGCATGTACATGGATCATGATCACAATAATAAACACAGAAAAGAATCTATCTTAAAAGAAGGGATGATCCATAAGGAGTTTCCTAAACACTTTGAAGATTAATACATATACATGGGTGATTCTAGATGCTATGTATGCATATAGGTAATAGATTATGAATATAAAGATAATTATCCTCACAATCTCAATAGAAAAACCTCATTGGTTCAATGCAAATTTGGGAAGCCCTCTAATACATAGAAAGACTTGGAGGCATACATGTTAAAAAAAAAACACTTAGTAGATAGAAGACATGGAGACAATGTGACTTAATTTAAAAGAGATTGTGTATTTAGCTTCAGTAGACGAGAGAGCAACCGTGGGTTGCTTCTTGGATGACCATGAAATAAGCTTTGAACCTGCAAAGGTAAGATAACCTGAAGTGCTCCTTCTATCTTCCTTGGAGCCAGCCCAATCTGCATCAAAAAATAGCTTCAAACCTAAATCAGATACATAAGGATAATAAAGTCCTTCATTTATGGTTCCTTTGAGATACTTGAGAATCCTTTTGGCAGCATCCATATGTGGTTTCCTTGGTGTGTGCATAAATTAACTTAGCACACTCACACTGTAACATATATCTACTCTTGTCAATGTGGCATAGTTGAGACTACCGACTAGACTTTGATATGATGTGATGTCCTCTATGAGTTCACCTTCATGTGAGCTCAATTTTTTATTGACCTCCATTGGAGTACCTGCAATGTGACAATCTTGCATCTTGAATTTTGCCAACATGTCCTTAATGTACTTTCTTTGAGTGAGAAACAAACCATGATCTTTGTAGACAACTTCCAAACCTAGGAAGTAGGTAAGTGAACCCAAATCACTTATCTTGAACTCTTCTCTCATTTGATCTTTGATCTTCTTCATACTATCTGCATCATTTCTTGTCAATATAATATCATCTACATATACACATAGGTAGATGATCTCAGAATTACTCTTTTTGATAAAGTGTGAAGGATCTGCCTTGCTTGGTTGAAAACCTTTGTCTTGCAAGAATAAAACAAGCCTGAAATTCCAAGCTCTTGGAGCTTGCTTGAGACCATACAATGCTTTGTTAAGTTTACACACATAATCAGGATAAACTTGATTCTCAAAACCAGGTGGTTGTGCCATATATACCTCTTCTGTTATCCAACCATTCAAGAATGCATTCTTTACATCTAGTTGAAGTATCTTCCATGTCTTGGAAGAGGCAATACTAAGCAAAACCCTAATAGAAGGCATCTTTGCCACATGAGAGAAGGTCTCCTCATAATCAATTCCCTGAGTTTGTGCAAAGCCTTTTGCTACAAGCCTTGCCTTATACCTGTTAATGGAACCATCAGAATTCTTCTTACGTTTATAGACCCATCTTGAGCCTATTACCTTCATGGATGAAGTCTTGGGCACCAAATCCCAAGTGTTGTTTTCCTCAAGTGCTTCAATTTCTTCCTTCATTGCATGCTTCCATTCTGTTTTCTCTTTGGCCTCTTCAAATGATGATGGCTCCTCTTGGTTTATGTCCTGTGCTATGTAGATAGAATGTTTAGTTACTAATGAGGTGTCAAACCCATACCTTTCTGGTTTTTTCTTTTCCCTCATAGATCTTCTTAGGCCATGACGTGATGATTCTGCCTCATATCCAAGTTCCTGCAATTTTGCTTTACCTTTAGACTTCCATGTTTTGATCTTTTCCATATGATATTCTTCATCATCCTCTGAGGTGTCTTGTTCTTCAATCTTCGGTTGTTCTCTACCAAGCTTTGGAAAATCTTCTTCAAGATCATATGGTAAATTGACCTTCCTGCATGAATCTTCATACCATGAAATGTTTTCATCAAAAACTATATCTCTGCTTACAAAGAATCCTTTGTTGGTAGGGTTGTATAACCTATAACCCTTTTGATTGTTGTCATATCGAATAAATAAACACCTTTCTGCCTTTGGATCCATCTTGCCTCTAACCTGTGAAATAACATGAGCAAAAGCAATACATCCAAAAATTTTACAATGATCTAAGCTTGGTTTTAGGGTTTTTACGCTATCTACACATACATACACATACACATATATATAAATATATATATAAAATAGGGTTTTAGGTTTTTAGGATTAGGATTAGGGTTTTTGGGTTTTACGATTAGGGTTTTAGGGTTTAAGGAAAAAATCAGAATAAATAAACAAATATATATGTTAAATAGGATTATTATATAGATAAATAAGTATAAAAAGAACTAGTGTTTTAAATAATTTAACTACATA
The DNA here is from genome assembly GCA_020310875.1 of Ceratopteris richardii. Classification (NCBI taxonomy): domain Eukaryota; kingdom Viridiplantae; phylum Streptophyta; class Polypodiopsida; order Polypodiales; family Pteridaceae; genus Ceratopteris; species Ceratopteris richardii. The sequence continues at coordinate 53,930,946 of CM035443.1, forward strand.
TATATAATTAAATATATAAAAATAGGATTAATTAGGGAGAATATCTGAATATATAAATAAATATAATATATATATATATATATATATATATGTGTGTGTGTGTGTGTGTGTGTGTATATTCAGATTTTTCCTTAAACCCTAAAACCCTAAAACCCTAATCCTAGTCCTAAAAACATAAAACCCTATTTTATATATATATTTATTTATATATTCAGATTTTCTCCTTAATTAATCTTATTTTTATATATTTAATTATATATATGTAATTATATTATTTAAAAAACTAGTTCTCTTTATATTTATTTATCTATATATTATCCTATTTAACATATATATTTATTTATTTATTCAGATTTTTTCCTTAAACCCTAAAACCCTAAAACCCTAAAACCCTAATCCTAATCCAAAAAACCTAAAACCCTATTTTAAATATATATTTATATATATGTGTATGTGTATGTATGTGTGAATAGCATAAAAACCCTAATCCTATTTTTATATATTTGATGTAAAAAAAACTTCAAAATCAAAAATTTATATATTTAATTAAAGCACTAGCTTATGTGTGTGTATATGTATGTGTGTATATGTATGTGTGTATATGTGTGTGTGTGTGTATGTTTATGTATGCATATGTGTATATATGTGTCTATATGTATGTGTGTTTGCATGTGTGTGTGTATGTATGCATGTGTGTACATGTGTGTGTATGTATGCATGTGTGGGTATGTATGCATGTGTGTATATGTGTATGTGTGTGTATGTATGCATGCATGTGTGTATATGTGTATGTGTGTGTATGTATGCATGCATGTGTGTATATGTGTATGTGTGTGTATGTATGCATGCATGTGTGTATGTATGTGTGTGTATGCATGCATGTGTGTATGTATGTGTGTGTATGCATGCATGAGTATATATGTGTGTGTATGTAAGCATGCATGTGTGTATATGTGTGTGTATGTAAGCATGCATGTGTATATATGTGTGTGTATGTAAGCATGCATATGTGTACATGTATGTGTGTATGTATGCATGTGTAAATGTGTAGATGTGTGTGTGTATGTGTGTGTGTATGTATGCTTTGTTTTCCTATGTGTATGTATGAATGTGTGTATATGTGTATGTCTGTCTATGTATGCATGCATGTGTGTATGTGTGTGTATGAATGCATGTGTGTATGTATGTGTGTGTATGAATGCATGTGTGTATATGTGTGTGTATGTAAGCATGTATGTGTGTATATGTGTGTGTATGTAAGCATGCATGTGTGTACATGTATGTGTGTATGTATGCATGTGTAAATGTGTAGATGTATGTGTGTATGTATGTCTGTGTGTATGTATGCTCTATTTTCCTATGTTTATGTATGCATGTATGTATATCTGTATGTGTGTGTATGTATGCATGCATGTGTGTATATGTGTATGTGTGTGTATGTATGCATGCATGTGTGTATATGCGTGTATGTATGTGTGTATACATATGTGTATATGCATGTCTGTATGTATGTGTGTATGCATGTGTGTGTGTATGTATGCATGTGTGTATATGTGCATATGTGTGTATGCATGCATGTGTGTATATGTGTGTGTATGTATGCATGCATGTGTGTATATGTGTGTATGTATGTGTGTGTATGTATGTATGTGTGTATATGTATGTGTGTATATGTTTGTGTATGTGTATGTATGCATATGCGTATATATGTGTGTGTATGTATGTGTGTATGTATGTGTGTATGCATGTGTGTGTGTGTATGTATGTATGTGTGTATATTTGTATGTGTGTGTGTGCATGCATGTGTGCATATGTGTGTGTATGTAATGATGCATGTGTGTATATGTGTGTGTATGTAAGCATGCATGTGTGTACATGTATGTGTGTATGTATGCATGTGTAAATGTGTAGATGTGTAGATGTGTGTGTGTGTGTATGTGTGTGTATGTATGCTCCTTCGAACCAAGGAGCCTAATAGAAGGGGTTTCCCAAGATAAAAATGGACATCTTTAGTCTCCCTAAGAAGAGTGATAAATCCGGCATCCTAAAGACGATTTATATGGCCAATGTATGATAAATTCTTGTTGGAAACCAAAAAAAAAAAGAGGAGAGCCAAAAGTAATTTCTAAAAACGAGAAATGTATCTAGTTTATTGGTTTTATTTTCCAATATTCAATTGAAGAAAATTCAAGTGAGTTATAAAAAGGTACAAACAAGGCTAATTATCCCTTCGTCTCTTTTATGAGGGGGTTGCTGATTTGCCTTGTTAGAAATAAAAACCATTTCATTGGTATGTTTCTTGCTTTCACATTAAGGTCTCTTTTTTTGGGGGTAGAGATTTTGTATCTTTCCATAGAAAGTATGGAACATTGTGAGATCACTCTTACTGGAGATGGCCTTTCGAGGTGAGATCACAAAAAGGTTTTATTTGTTTAAGAAAGAAAATTTGCATTAAAGTCAAGAGACTTTAGCCCCAATGACCTTTTCTTTTATATAAAAAAAGCTCGTCCTGAGCCTACTCTCCACGGACCCCCAAACCACCTTTTCAATTAGAAATTGTATGGAGCATTAAGAACAATCAGCCGATGACATTGACAAAAAATGACAAAAAAGTTCCGAAAAAAAGGGAAAGAAGATATAATTCAAGAACTTTTACAAGGGATTCCATTCTTCTATGCTTCTGTGATAAGGTATAGTCACTATGGTTGAGGCATTCTTCTGTGCTTCCTTAGATAAGGTATAATCGTGAGACACAGAGAGAGAGAGAGAGGGAGAGAGAGAGAGAGAGAGAGCCCATGAGAGAGATATGGAGAGAGAGAGAGAGCCTATGAGAGAGAGAGAGAGACCAAGAGAGAGAAAGAGCTTAGTGGCAGCGACGATCGTTGAAAGCTCCTTGCGTGCCGCAAAACTCGCCAAGAGACATTACATATCATATGATATGAGATAGTCCTCACAACTTCATTTTCCATCCAATTCAATCATCCTAAGAGGATTTCTAATAGGAAAGGCAGATCCCTCTTTATTTGTAAAGAGGTCAAAAGGGGAAGACATGTATCTTAGTGTATATGATGATGCGGAAAGTATAAGAAGAAAAATCACTGATTTAGCACAACTCACATACTTCCTTGGATTGTTAGGAATTTACAAAGAACATGGTATGTACCTTACTCAAACAAGCACATCAAACTAAGCTTGTAAAGCTCCAAATGGAGATTCAAAACCTACACCGATGGAAGTAAACCTATAACTAAGTGCCATGAAGGGTAGTTTTTTGGCATGTACTAATTCATCAAATCAGTTTGGAAGTCTCAACTATACTTCTCTACGATTAGTATATATCAAATATATTTTTTCCACTTATGACTTCGATATAAAACACTTGCTCCTCTCCCTTTTCCTCCTTTATAGTCATGTTCATAAGAAGACGTGAATCTTCTTGAGCTTGATCATCCATATAGTTTTCGTAGTATGTCCTTCCTTTGTGGCCACCTTGGTAGTTGTTATTATATCCATAAAAATTGTGGAATCTTGCTCTTCACTTTCCACAGTCACCTCTATTGTATCCGCATTCTCTTTGGTTCCTTGGGTTCCCAAAATGATTCTTTGTAATGCGACTAGAGAACATTCAATATAGGGTGATGGGCTTTGAGCTCTCCATGCCTTTTCTACATTCTTAAGCTCTTCATCTTGAGCCTCTACCTCTACCTACAAAGCTGACTTTGGATGTACTTCCTTCATCGTCAAACTAGTTACCTTTTGCTTTGTTATCCTTTCTTTAAATCTTATATATACAAAGTACATGATTAATTATCTTTCTTATTGTTTTTATTCTTCATAAGCTTTGCTTCATGTGTGAAGAATTCTCCCATAAATGTTTTCAGGTGAGAAACTTGAATGTTTTTGTAAAGGTCCTTAGTTGCGGTTTTTAGGGTTCTTAAAATGGGGATAGGAATCAAGATTTAAAGGGTCCAACAATTAGGATTGAGTGTGAAGAAATTAATTTCCAATTTTGATTAATGAAGAAAGATGCAAATTAATATGGAAAAAAATACATTCCAAGCCCTCTCTTCTTGGAGTCCTTAATTAGAATAGAAATTCACTAAATTAAAATAAATGGGGTTCTTAAGAGAATGGCTCAAGGATTCAGAGAGAGAAATACTGAGCTCAGCCCCACTCAAAAGAAATATCATGGAAAAAAGGCAACTATTTTTATGAGAGCGATAAATTTTGGTTATCATTGTCCCTCAAAAAATCATTGAAAAAGAGGATCTGATTTCAAGGTTAGATTTTTAGATTTGACATGATCAAAGATGAACTTAGTTCATTATTTTAAGAAGGCATCTAATCAATCATTGTTGTTAGAGAAAGCATTAAGAACCTCTCCTCCCCAAATATGATGGTCACTTATACCAATCGACTGATGATGGAAAAATGTGGTGCAGTAGGCAAGAAACTAGGTTTTATTTATAAATTCATGAGAAAAGAAGTTTTGTTTGTAAGATATATCATCCTATCTTTCATCCAAAGTAAAAATGATGTAGAATGTAAAGTGCTTGCACTATGAAAGAAAAAATAAGGAGAAGAGGCCACACGAAAGGATAAATAAGGTACATACATTTTATAAATGCACACGGAAATTGACATGCATCATCAAAGAGGAGCTTATTCATGATCTTGTGATAAGCAATAGGCTGTTGGTCCCTTCATATGATGGTCAACTTCTTATTCTGCAATTCCATAGAGGGAGAGAGGAGAGAGAGAGAGAGACAAGGAGAGAGAGAGAGAAATTTACAATAGTAGTATTATGGGATATGAAATTCGAGTGGGGACATATGCAAAACATGTATCTGTATGTTTTCCTCTTCCTGCAAAAAAGGTCTTGCCATAGCTACACAAGAAGCTATGTGGATGAAGACATTATTCAAAGATCTTGGATTCGAGTTTGGAACTCCAACTATTTATGGTGACAATATGAGTTCTATTGATTTGGCTGCTTATCCTACTTTTCATGCAAGGACTAAACATATTGAAGTTCAATATCACTATGTAAGAGAGAGGGTTCTAAGAAAAGAGATTCAAATATCATATGTGTCCACTCATCAACAATGTGTAGATATTCTAACCAAAGCATTGGATGGTCCAAAGCTTTGCAAATTCAAGGCTATGATTGGTTTACAGGTAATCTTGGAAGATTGAAGACCTCAAGCATACTTGGCTTGAGGGGGAGCTGTTGGAGCAAATCTATGAGAAGTCTAAGTATTGGCTTGAGTCCCACAAAGTCATAGAAGAAGCATTAAAATGAAGACAATGTAAAGTTCACTTGTGAACTACCTCTTATAACTTTTGAAGAGTTCACTTAACGTAAAAGTGAAAGAATCTTGAGTGGTTGAGTCCACTTGATCAAAAAGGGAAAGAGGAGCCACGAATTTGTGATTTGTGGTAGATAAAGAACCAAATCAATCACTAATTGATTGGAGAGTGATTGAGGGAGTTAGCCTCCCAAACTCAACTATAAATAGATGGTTGTTTTAGTCGTGGTTAGAGAGACCTATGTGACGACCTCCAAGAGCTGAGCTTTATGCCATATCAAGGTGTGATTACAAGGCACACGTATGTATCAGTAAGTCCACTGTATTGTACAAGCAATATACTTTCATTTTCATGATCATTTGAGTTCATATTTCCATGTTCTTGTGAAGTGTACTACTCACTGCCATATCTCTTAGTTTTCTTAGTCAGATTGCAGAGATGGTTTCTCTGAGCCTGGTGCATAATTTTCAGTGATTTAACTTGGTAAAGTTGGCTCTATAAGTCTACTATATGCTCATCTATTTTCATTTCATTTGGTTATTGCAATATTCAGTTATGTTGAGTTGAAGTCAACCCTGCCTGTTCATTTTCACTTCTCTGTCAGGTACCGGACTTTTTTACTCATCTTGTCAGACATACAAATTTTCATGATCATTGGATTCAGCATACTATCTAGTGTAAGCATACAAATTTTCATGATCATTGGATTCATAAATCCTGAGGTATGTTCATTTTTCTACTCACTGGTCTCATTGTTGTAGTAGCCCATGAAAATCGAGATGATGTCATCACTTGTTAAACATCATTCTGAGTGTGTGGTTCATTATTTTTGATGTGATTACTCTTTAAAGTTAGCTCTTTAAGTTAACTAGAGTTCCCCAAGATGAATTAAGTTAATTGTTGTTGTGCTCAGAGAATTATGCAAAACACTCGACACGTGTATGAACCAAAATAGCAAGTTCTTCACCTCTGAGCTAACTCCAACTTATCTATTTTCATCTATCTTTTTGAGAGTGATCTTCCAAGGTACATAGGGTGTCTAATACATCCATTGGCAAGCTAAAAGGGCCCACCACATACTCCTTGAGTTCATTTGGCTGGTGTAGATCAAGGATTTTGCAACACCTCTTCATCTTGAAGCATATACCTATCCATCTCTTCACAGGTCCTTAAGTGCATCTTTTGCTACTTGAGTGGTACTTGACTACTTGGGTTGTTTTATCCCAATGGGGATCCCTACCACTAGATTTGCATGCTTTTTTTGACTCTAACTGGGCTAGTTGCTATGAACCTCGTGTGTCCACTAGTGGTTTTTGCTTCATGTGTGGTAGCTCATGCATATCTTGGTTGAGCAAGAAGAAGCCTATTGTGGCCACTTCCAATTGTGAGGCTGATTATAGGGTAGTTTTCATAGTGACTATTGAGTGTGTGGCACAGACACCCTATGGCTGATTTGGGTGTTGGTCAGTCTTCTGCCACCAACATCTTCACTGATGTTTAGAGCACATTTGCAATTTTGAGGAACCCTTTGTTCCATGCTCGCACTAAGCACATTAAGGTGCATTATCATTATTTCAGGGGTAGGTTCTCTACTCGAGAGATGAGCTTGGCATATGTGCCCAAGGAGGAGAACATTGCCGACCTTTTCACAAAGGCTCTGCCTAGAGAGAAGTTTGAAGCTTTCCGTAAATATTTGGGGTTACTTCCTTTTGTGGAGTGATTTCCACATAGTTTGGCACTTCCTTATACATGAGTGCTAGCTCCTTGTTCACAACATCACTTCCAAGGGGGATTTGTTGATATATTTAGGTACTGATGTGTGTGAAAACACTAGGATCGATGAGGAACTTTTTTCCCTCTTTAGGAGGTTTTTCCCCCCGGCTTGTATATATGCCTATAACCCTAAGAGGTTACTACTTGTTATACATTCTGGTGGTAACACATTTTGTGTTGGGTGTTGTGCTCCAACCTTCTTCTTCCTTGTGCTGTTAGCGTGCTTCTATAGACATCTACCTCCAACAATATCAAAGAACAACAAAAAGAAGAATGTGTACCTCATAGTATGGATGGTCTCTAGTTTTCTATGCAATTCTTTTAAATTTTCACTCTTTTGTAAGATGATCCAAAGTATATTAATGCTAGAACTCCTAGAAAATGAAAAAAATATCATCTCTTCAATATCTGAATATGGGGGTATAGTCTACAATCTCTTAGGGTATGCTATAATTTTGAGCACTGCAATCAATCGCATGTCAAAGTCTTGGAATCTACCCATGGGGATTCCTTGAGACCATAGAGTGCCTTATTAAACTAGAAAACATAATTACCTTTGATTTTATCTTCAATCCGAGTTGCTTGGTTCATTTAGACCACCTTGTCTACCTATCAACTCACAAAATCATTTTTCATATCACTCTTGTATGTCTTACAATGCTTGCTATCTCCTATTACAATGATTATTGTGGTGGTAGACATCTTTGCTATATGACGAACAATGTCTTCATAGTTCACTCAATATGATTAAGCAACCCTTTTAGCTACAAGCACTACTCTACATTAAGAAATGCCACCATATAAGTGCATTTTTTACTTATACAACCACTCATTTTTAAAATAAATTTCATGTTCTTATTCCTTGGCACTAATCTCCAAGGTTTTTTCTCCTCCAAACCTTTAATCTCCTTATGCATAACCTCTTTCCATTCTGTGCAAGTATCTCCTTCTTCAAAGCACGTGGATAATTCAATAACTTTCATCATATATGCAATGTGCCTAGCTAGGAATGAGTCATATTTTTAACCTTCTCAATTGGAAAACTTAACCTATGAAACCTTCTTACTTCAATAATCCACATATTTGAATATTTGTATGTTTTTAGACCCTTCTTTACTACATAACTTTGAGTGGAAATTTTCTAGTGTAATCTAGTGCTTCTGGGTCTCAACATGCTTAGGAGTAATGGTATAATGTTTACCTCTATAATAAGTTTCTTTCCCCATGTTTTTATCCAGATGTAGCCCTAAACAACTAGTTAGCTTTGTAGAATTCACATTTGTAAGGACACTACATTTTCTCCAAATCTTTCATTTTAATTGTCTTGTTTGTGTACATTGCTAGTCCCAAAACGCCAATAGATTTCTCTCTATTTCTTCATGAATGAGACATGAACAATTTCCATAATGAATTAAGGCCTTAAGAATCGTTTTTTTCTAATAGAAACTATCAGATTCACTTATGATAAGAAATGTTTCCATAAATGTTTGTACGATGAGGGGACCTTTCCTCATATTTTTAATCTATTTTAGAATCTCATGTCCCTATGCAATTGTATCTTCCATTATTAATTATGGATGATTCAAAATGTAGAGTTTATGTTCTTATTTTGATAATCCTCCAAAATATGAATAGACTTGGTACAATAAGCCCCTTCCTAGTTATTTCGTGGACATGATCTTCCTTGTTTGTTAAAGTCATGTAGATTGAATAAATGTATTCTCATAGTTTCAATTCAAGACCCTTCTCTAAGACTAGCACATAAGAAAATTCCTAAGTTCCTCTTTTCTATTGATTTATTTTTCTTCATTTATAAAGGATCTTATCGCATGGAAAAGCTTAGGTGGTGTATTTATTCATTTTCTTGAGCTCCATATCTTTATAGACTTATTAATTGTTTCTCAAGCCATGTAATGTTGCAATTCACTACACTAAAATCCATACATAGAGCTAAGATGGCTACCTTCCTCTATCTTCCAAAAATCGTTTTTTAGTACTCATGGATGTTTATATCTTGAAATGTGAAATTGATCTACTAAAAGAGTCCCATCTAATCCTAAAGCAATACAATTGGGGTTTTTCAAGATTATATCAAACGAAACCTTAGGTTTCTAATAGATGTCCTTGAAGCTCAGGGAGTAGCAACCCCTAAATAGGGATTGTCTATTTTTAGTTCTTGCTTTGACCTATGTCATTGTTCTAGTCTAATATGTTACAACTCTTAGACTTCTTATCTTGTATCTTGTTAATGTCCATGATGGGAGATTCTATAATCTCAATATTATTTTTGATACCTACGGTTGAAAATAGTGAGTTCTCTTTCATCATTTTAGACCATTTGCATCCATACCTATAGTCCTACATTGTGAAATCCTTTCTCCGTATTATGGACTTATCAATATTGAGTTCTGGTACTCTATTAATGCCCTTGTTTCATTGTATTTCCATACATGGGTCATCCATTGACCTATTGTTTTTTGTATTATGTGTCTTATATACTCTTAAAAGGCATATCTGAATGCTCTTCAAATATTCTCAAATGGCTAGAATTTTTCTATACTAGGAATCACAGAAAACAAAATAGAAAGAATAGTATTTTCACTTTAAATTCCAAAGAACAAGTTAAGGAGTTGAATACAATAAAGACTTAATTCATTATCCAAAATCCTATGTGTCTAATCAATCTTGAATGCAATGAGCAAAATCAATTTGATGGTGATCAAATGAAGCTTCAGAGTCTCCTGCAATAGTTTAAGCCTTACATTCACATTCGACTTAAGAGATACCTACACAAAGATTCAAGTATGATAGTTTATGGATTTCCTTCTTTGAAATAAATAATTATTATTGTGTCTTTATAGAATCTAAAAATGACTAACCACATAGATATCGAAGGTCCTTTAAATGTACATATTTTGATATCTTATGTCTTGATTAAGACACATCATATGAATAATCTTTATATTTACTCATGATTAGATATTTTCTCGCTCCATTTTCTTGCCTATTCCCAATTAATCTAGAAGAGCCTCTTTCTCTCCCTCTCTCTCTCTATCTTTCTCTCTATGTATCTCTCTCTCTCTCTCTCCCTCTCTCTCTCTCTCTCTCTCCCCCGGATCATTCAAAGGTAAAGAGAAAACATAACTTGGCATGATTGATTTTATCATCACAGTCAATCCAATCCTCTCCAAAAAATTTTGCACATGTACTCTCTTCTAGATTGTTTTTAATAATGACTTTGTATAACCATATAGGAGAGAAGAAAGAAGAACACTAGTTCATTGAAAACAAGGACACTTAATGGAAATGTGAATATTGTATGTGTATTATGTTTCCATAATCTAGTAGAAATAATTCATATTCCAACATTGGAACAACTCGTTCCAATCCAAACATAAATGATATGCACAACCTATTGATCAATGAAATATGGTCGTTGTCCATGTAGAGATACACAATATTTGATGTATTATATATGGCTTTCAATGTTATGAGGGCACTATGAAAGTAATGAAAATAATGCAGTAGTTGGAAAAATAATAGAATAGAATGGCATAAATCAGGTGGCCTAAGACAAGCTAAGAACTGAACTATCTATTATGAATTATGGAATGTGTTGAATAAGGAATTATTAGAGAGTTAATTTATTAATGTATTAATATGCTTTCGGTGTTTTTGATATAGCAATTGAAGGTTTGTGAGGAGCATGAAAGGCATGAAAGGATAGACATCAATAATCACATTTATATTTTATATAATTTTTAAATAAGCCCACATAGAGGGTTTGATTTTTTGAAATAGTTAGTTAAAATAACGGTTAGGATACATACCATTGTAGACCACGATCTTAAGATATTCTACAAAAGAGACCAACTTTTACTTTCACACATGCTTTTCAAAGTTCCTCTCATGTAACCACAATTTTTGAGATAATAAAAAATCTTTTAAATACATGCACTCTATGGACTATCAAAACAGAGTGGATGGGGAATATTGCACCCAAAATTGTATTCTCTCTCATCTCCTTGCATATCTATTTTCTCTACATATTTTTAGCATTCATAACCCCTATAAGTGCATGAGTTAAGATCCCAATAACAGTATTATCAGAGTTGTGCGTGCATCACTAGAGACGGGTCTATTTCTATTTGTTTTGGTGTTTGATCTCTATTCACTAGTCGTTTCCTTTTTGTTTTCCACCTCCACTTCCACTTTCTTCCACTTCTGATTCTGATTCCTATTCCATTTTGATTTTTTATTCTAGTTCGGATGTTTGGTTTCGATTTCTGTTTCAGTTTCTGGTATCCGTTCTACTTCTAGAACCAAAGCTAGAACCTACATTTACACCTACATTTACACCTATGCTTACATTTTTGGCTTACCCCAAGGCATCGACTAAGGCATGGAAGCACGCATAGTTAAGGCATTACTTTGGCATATTTGGCACCCATGGCTCCCTTGGTGACCATTGGAAGTCGTTGGGTGTGCACGAACCAATTTTAATTTATGAGTGGCAATAAGCAGTTTTATATTCAACGAGGAAGGAGGGAGGATTTGAAGCCATAACCTCACTCTCACAAGGGAAGTATTTTACAAATACATGATCTCTTTCTTATATTTAACACAACTTGCATCTCTTTCTTACTTTTTCTAATTTCCAACAACAACAAACCTTCCTTTTACATTTTAATTCAAGAAATCTCAAAATTGTTTTTACATACCTACCAAGAGGTTTTTGTTCTCTACATACTCATGCACCCTAACAAAACCATGGAGGGTTTTGGTAATTCAC
>CM035443.1:53947820-54025320 GCA_020310875.1 Ceratopteris richardii
GTTTGATAGAGATCCTCAGAACATACATCTAGGCCTAGCTACAAATGAAGTAAATCCATTTGGTTTACGTAGCTCCTCATGGAGCACAAGACCTGTGTGTTTTGTCGATTATAACATCCCAGCATGCCTGACCACAAGAAAGGAATATTTATTATTAGATATCATTGTGTAAGGTAAGTACAAGGTCAAAAGCATGGATCTTGGAAAAGACATGTTGGAAAAGAAACTACCTAACTATTCTTAGAGAAGATCTGTCAAATTGCTGGAGGTTGCACAAGACATGCTGAGGAGATTTAAGAATAAGAGAGGAACTGTGAACTTGATTCTCCATAAACTAAACAACAGATGGAAAATAAACTAGAATTCTTGTCCATGGAAACACAAGTTTTTGAGTCTTTGGAACCTCCCTTACAACATCACTCTTTATTGATGTGGCTCATACTTCACAATGGGGTCTGGTGTGGTTCCAAAGTGACGAAATTTTGAGTTGATGATTGAGTATACGTGTTTTGTGGCATTAAGGAGGACCTACCCCACCTTTTCTTCACCTAGATGCATGCTAAATAATATTGGATTTATCTTCAACCTATTTGCCAAAGGATGCACGTCACACTGAGCTACAAGGAAACGCTTCTTAGCTCATGTAATAAACTTGATTTTGTTCTTAGGAACATCTAGAGTGGTCTCATAGTATGGTATATTTGGAGATCCATAAGTCAAACTACCATGAAAAAGAGCATAAAGTCTATGCATCATGCTTTTGTCAAAGGATTCAGAGATATTGTTCTTCAAAGTCTGGCAGCCATCAAATCTACACCAACAAAAACTTTCTAGCTTTCTCTTCACGTAAAAAATACCCCTCCTAGGAAATGGAGACAGTCCGTATTGCAATTGTATTTTAGCTCCAAAGTTGATATGGTTTTGAGATGTACTTAAGGCCTCTCTATAGATTACCATCTACTCATATTTATGTAACTCTGGTGCCTACATCACCATACCTTAGTTGATGGTGTGCTTCTAATCCTTGTTGTTTTGTTTTGTAGGGGAGGATGCCCCTTGTACAATCACACATTTCATCATTAATTTCAAATTTCTTGCATCTTCAAAAAAACATGGATGTGTACCTTGCACCATTTGTGGAAGATCTTTGCACTTTATGGGATGGTATTACTATGCGTGACATGTCTCAACCTATAAGAAGATGGGACATGTGAGTGCAAGGCATAGTTATGTGGAGGATGCATGACTGGTTGCAGTATGGTGAATATTCAGGTTTAGCGATTTCAAGTTACCATGCTTGTCCCCTATGCCGACCATGACTTGAAGCACCCTACTCTAAAGCACTTTAGAAAACCTACAAGTATTCTCAGAATTCAACTTCATTTACTAGTTCATGTGGTTGATGAAGTTTCAGTAGCAAGAACTATCCATCGTCGATGGATGTTCTTCTTAGAGTGCTTCATGAAAACATTAAAAGGGTTTGTTCATCAAAGATAATGCCCGGAGGGCACCATTGAAGAGGGGTGGCTCGTACACGATTCTCTTCTATTCATTACAAAATTTTTACACATGTTGGACCAAGAAATACTTCGCTCATGGAGTGATCATGAAGAGTTTCACCTTGTGGTTGATGAGCCTCAAACTAAAGGGATGAAAAGAAAAATGGATGTAGCTTTCAGAAAGAAGTCGATTATTTTTAGCATCGTTAAAAATGAGCATATGTAGAATTGGTTGTATGGGTATGAGCTTGCCAAGAGACAAACACAAAGAAAAGAGCTCATTTCAAAAGAATCATTGGACTTGCTTTTTGCCTCTTCCAAAAAATCTTTGACCTCTTCCATCCTTTTCAATGAGCAGATGGCTAGATAAAGCCGTTTCACAAGCAAAGGTAGTGGGTGAGAATATCTCTGAAAAAGAGTAGAAACTTGCAAAGGAATGTGATTGGGAGTACTCTAAATAGGGTGCACTATGGTCTCATGGATGACACTTTTGGATGGCATTAATCGATGAAAATTTATCAATTTTTTATAGCGGCATGACAGTGAACCTTTGTGAGAAAAGTAGAGCAATTGCAAGAGATGAGAATGCTCAATAAGACAAGCTTGAGTATTCTGAAGTGATCCCATATATCTTGAAACTATCCTATAGGAAGATTTGAGTACTATATGTTTGATGTCAAATGGTTCAAAGTAGTCATCTCTATACTAAATGCAATAGTGAGCCTAGATATGAGTGGTTTGCTTCAAGTAAACTCCACAAAGCTATGGATAGATGAAAGAGATACATTTGTACTTCTCAAACACTCTAAGTAGGTTAATTTTATGCTAAATTTGAAAAAGCTAGAGTGGTTGTTTGATTTACAAGTCTCTCCATGTAGCAAACAAATTTGTGCAGACATAGACATAGAAAAAACTCAATCCGTAGTGGATTCTAAGGTGCATTTGATAGTCGAGGAGGAAGAGATCATTGTCCAAGATGAAGAGGTATTTGAAGAAGATGAGGTACACAATGAAGTAACAGACGATATGTTATACGAGGATGATGATCAAGAAGGGGCCACCATACCAAGAGATCTAGAAGTTGCAAATGTAAAGATAAGATATCCTCTACACATCACGTCTCAAAGAAGATGCTAGAATATATTATTTATGAAGCAAGCACATTTACATACTAATTTGTTTTTATTTATTTTGCTATGTTTATATTATTATCTTATTCTAATTATTTAAGTTTTCTATTGCAAAGAACGATCTGAAATAGTCCACTGCTTACTTTGCACTCTAGGACAGAGAAGCAGTTTATGGAGTTTATATATATCAAAAATCTCTTTCTCATATGGATAGAGCATCATAGTACTAGATCACTCATGATTGCACTCCCCTCGGCCTCACTCCCATGGATAGCACTCCCATTGGCACCACTCCCTTTGGCAGGACTACTCTCTCTATAGGTACTTCCTTTGACAAAACAAACTGGCCAAAGGTACTCCCTTTGTCGGGAATACTCTCACAAGTGGTACTCTTGGCTTTATGACTCCACCATGATGGCCCTCTCAATCATCCCCTAGTGGCTCCAATAGTCAACATATGCATTCGACATCACAGTGAAATACATGTGCTGGCCTGTGTTCTCTCTCTTGTCAATCAACATCATGGTTTGGAGGAGCCAGTTCCAAAGATGGATCTACAAGCGGCTCTAGAGGAGGTGCATGTTGTGGAGGCAGTGCAATAGCCATTGCGTCTCCCACTTCTACTCTTAGAGTCAATACCTCAGATGTAGTACGCCACATGGTATGCTACATACACCTTGGGGTGCTCATGATCATGAAAACTCCAAGTTGTACCGTATATGTGATGGAGTTCCAATAATGTATGCAGTAGGAAAGTCCATGCATCAGTGCATGATAAATGTGCACCATATAGTTTGGACACTTTGTCATGGTGAAATAGAGTGAAAAGAACAAGGATGGAAAAAATTACAAAATAGAGTCCATCCATCACGAGCACCAGCCACCGCATGGGGATCTTGTGGTCACCTCAGAGTGGATTCTGCACAGGGTGCATGAGATGATGTCCCATCTATGATTAGAGACTCATGAAACTTACAGAGTAGGCTTATCAAAGCTTATATGGCTAGAACTTGACGAGTGGGATATGATTCATGATGACTAGTACACTCTTGACCAATATCATCAGCAAGACGATGCACCAACCACATGTCGACACGGTTGGAGCATGACATTTGGGTAGGAGCGGATAAAACACTATACATCATGAGTTTGTAAGTAACATTTTGATATTTGCTTGTGTTACACACATCATGTATGTTCATCTAACATGTTGCATATTTGTTGCAAGAGTTGGTACTGGGGCATCCTCTTACATGAGCAAATGAGGCTTATGGATATCCTCATGGAGTAGTTGTGCTCTTGGAGGACTTTGATGGACATAGTTTCATCATTCAATGGGAGTGTCTATGATGAGGTGAGCTTATAAACCTAGTTTTTGTAATTTTTTTTTTGTTGTTTATAACTATCATACCAACTTGACTCATTTCATGAATGCGATTTATTGCAAGACTACAGATATAGATGGTTTGATCCCTCTAGGCATGTCTATAGAAGTGGTGTGCCACATACTTGTATCTGAGTCATATATGGCAATGGTGCACCATAATTTCATACTTGGCTCACATATGGTAGTGGTTTGCCACACTTTTGTGCATTGTTCATTTATGGAATATATATCTCTTTTGTACATTGTTCATTTATGGAGTATCTGATTTGTTCATGGTTCATGGTTCATTCTGCTTATCCCTTTTATCTTCATGTGTTTTACTTTATCAAATCATGTTTTGGTATCCAATCATGTATACTGATGTTTTTGATACCAACATGCATACCATCAATTATACCATTGGTTTGCATATACATATGAACACCTATAGTAATGAAAATCTACCGACACATATACCGAGCCTAATAATGATGCTACTAGGGGGGGTATGGATGCTTACACTAACACGTATACTAATGATTATATTGACACTATTGTATCGGCATGCATATCAACACTTATACCAACACAATAGCAAAAATGCACCCATGTATTTGTGTGATTATAAGGCATGGTATGCCCCTCATATGTGGTAGTGTTGTGTTCTATTTGTGTAAATGCGCCATATTATAACATGTTTCCTAAGCCTAATACGTTTCTATTTCTAATCTCCCCTCCTCCTAACAGCTAGTCGTTGAAGATAGATAGATAGATAGAGAGAGAGAGAGAGAGAGAGAGAGAAACATAGAGAAAGATCCTTCCCCTCCTCCTAATTGCTACACATTGCGGATAGAGAGAGAGAGAAGAGAGAGAGATCTTGCATATGTAGTGTACATGCCTTCACAACTTCTTCTATATGCAGCCCTTTACTATAAGAATTTCAAGCTTCTTGCTTAATCATATGTTGGGGCTTTCTATAGTACTTGAAAATATGTGATCGTAGTTGAAAATTTGTCCATTTTTTAGTTTATTTGTCGGTAGCTACATTCATTGACTTTCACTCTTGATTGTGTGTGTGTGTGAAAAGGAGAGAGAGAATGGGTGGAGATAGAGAGAGAGAGAGAGAGAGAGAGTTAACTTAAAATATATTTATGATTGTGCACTTCATTTTGTCTTTATGTGTTTAAACTATGATATGTGCAACCGACTATGATATGTGCAACAAAATTAAAGTTTTCCATTATGTGAAGTGTAGAGGAGGTACTGGGGTATCCGCTTTTAACAAAAGTAGAGAATGAAAATTAAACATGTCCAGTACATCACCTACTCAAGGGGGGTTCTCTTTAGGGAAGTATACCCTTTAACATTACTGTGAGCAGGTAGATAACACGGATTGCGCAGAGTGGTAAATACTTAAAAAAAAAAAATATGGACAACCAATGACCAAGGAAGACCATACACTTCTCGATTCGAATCAGATGATTACAAGGTTGGGCAGAGTGATGCTCAAAAGTGCAAGCTTAGGGCTGACAAGCCACCCTAAAAGTATTAACTCCAATACAAGAGATCAGCATAAGGGCCACTGATATGCAGGCTAACTCAGAGCAGTACAAATGGTAGAATTTCTCAAGAGAATAGAGATTAATCAACACACTGACTCACAGAAAAGAAAATAAATCCAAGCTACTCTCTTACACTATAGTGCTCATAGCCCTCCACTGAGAAGCCTACCCTCTGTATACACACTACAGAGTAGCTCCTACAATAGACTTGAAACCACCGAGTGTAAGAGAGGACTTCTGCACGTACGCACGAACCACTGTATCTCTAAAAATTGTTGTACCCAAATGAGCAAAAATCCATTGCTTTTATGGGCCTCCATAGGTCAAGAGAGCCTTGCCGAATCTTCACGTCCACTGATCACGCACCGGTTGATCTCCCAAAATTAGGGGGTAGGTCAAATATTCCCTTGATTTGAATTTGAATTGAATCCTCAAAAATAGGTAGTCGCCGTGAATGGTTGGCGGCAACATTTGTTTATC
The DNA here is from genome assembly GCA_020310875.1 of Ceratopteris richardii. NCBI lineage: Eukaryota > Viridiplantae > Streptophyta > Polypodiopsida > Polypodiales > Pteridaceae > Ceratopteris > Ceratopteris richardii. The sequence continues at coordinate 53,953,858 of CM035443.1, forward strand.
CACTTTCACTTTTTTAACAATTCCACTTTAATTTCAAGTCCTTATTAGCTCCGATGATGACTGATAACTGTGAAACATATTGAACTCTTGGACCAGAAGGAGCTTCTTCCTCCTCTTCATAAGCCTCATGCATGAGTTGATGTTGTTCCCTCCTCATTTCTTCTTCCATGCTAACATTTTGTAGAATGGGTTCCTCATATTCATCAGACTCCATATCCGCCATCTCCTGAGATTGCTTGGAAGGAAGAATTGTCTCCAAAATTGTGCGGGGGTGGGTGTGTAACGGTGGGGGGGGGCGCATGTGTGCAGGTGGAGGGAGTGGGCGGCAGGTGTGAGAGGGGAAATATGCATGTGAGGGGGCGAGGGGCGCAAGGAGTGGGGAGAGAGAGAGAGAGAGAGAGAGAGGGAGAGGCGCAAGGGGTGGGGTGGTGGGATGGGGGAATGGGGTGGGGTGGTGGGATGGGGGAGTGGGGTGGGGTGGTGGGATGGAGGAGTGAGGTGGAGAGGGGGGCTCAAGGGGTGGGGAGAGAGAGAGAGGGAGGGAGAGAGGGAGAGGCGCAAGGGGTGGGGTGGAGGAGTGAGGTGGGGAGGGGGGCGCAAGGGGTGGGGAGAGAGAGAGAGAGAGAGAGAGAGAGAGAGAGAGAGAGAGAGAGAGAGAGAGAGAGAGAGAGAGAGAGAGAGAGAGAGAGAGAGAGAGACAGAGAGAGAGAGAGAGAGAGAGAGAGAGAGAGAGAGGCGCAAGGGGCGGGGTGGTGGGATGGGGGAGTGGGGTGGGGTGGTGGGATGGGGGAGTGGGGTGGGGTGGTGGGATAGAGGTGTGAGGTGGAGAGGGGGGCGCAAGGGGTGGGGAGAGAGAGAGGGAGGGAGAGAGGGAGAGGCGCAAGGGGTGGGGTGGTGAGATGGGGGAATGGGGTGGGGTGGGGGGCGCAAGGGGTGGGGAGAGAGAGAGGGAGGGAGAGAGGGAGAGGCGCAAGGGGTGGAGTGGTGAGATGGGGGAATGGGGTGGGGTGGTGGGATGGGGGAGTGGGGTGGGGTGGTGGGATGGAGGAGTGAGGTGGAGGGGGGGGGGCGCAAGGGGTGGGGAGAGAGAGAGAGAGAGAGAGAGAGAGAGAGAGAGAGAGAGAGAGAGAGAGAGAGAGAGAGAGAGAGAGAGAGAGAGAGAGAGAGAGAGAGAGAGAGAGAGAGAGAGAGAGGCGCAAGGGTTGGGTTGGTGGGATGGGGGAATGGGGTGGGGTGGTGGGATGGGGGAGTGGGGTGGGGTGGTGGGATGGAGGAGTGAGGTGGAGAGGGGGGCGCAAGGGGTGGGGAGAGAGAGAGGGAGGGAGAGAGGGAGAGGCGCAAGGGGTGGGGTGGTGAGATGGGGGAATGGGGTGGGGTGGTGGGATAGAGGAGTGGGGTGGGGTGGTGGGATGGAGGTGTGAGGTGGAGAGGGGGGGCGCAAGGGGTGGGGAGAGAGAGAGGGAGGGAGAGAGGGAGAGGCGCAAGGGGTGGGGTGGTGAGATGGGGAATGGGGTGGGGTGGGGGGTTCAAGGGGTGGGGAGAGAGAGAGGGAGGGAGAGAGGGAGAGGCGCAAGCGGTGGAGTGGTGAGATGGGGGAATGGGGTGGGGTGGTGGGATGGGGAAGTGGGGTGGGGTGGTGGGATGGAGGAGTGAGGTGGAGAGGGGGGGCGCAAGGGGTGGGGAGAGAGAGAGAGAGAGAGAGAGAGAGAGAGAGAGAGAGAGAGAGAGAGAGAGAGAGAGAGAGAGAGAGAGAGAGAGAGAGAGAGAGAGAGGCGCAAGGGGTGGGGTGGTGGGATGGGGGAATGGGGTGGGGTGGTGGGATGGGGGAGTGGGGTGGGTTGGTGGGATGGAGGAGTGAGGTGGAGAGGGGGGCGCAAGGGGTGGGGAGAGAGAGAGGGAGGGAGAGAGGGAGAGGCGCAAGGGGTGGAGTGGTGAGATGGGGGAATGGGGTGGGGTGGTGGGATGGGGGAGTGAGGTGGAGAGGGGGGCGCAAGGGGTGGGGAGAGAGAAAGAGGAGGGGTGCTACAGACCCCCACATCAAGCTTTTGCACCGTCCCTAGTGCAACTTCTTCTTATTGAATGAAATACTGCTAATACTCGAATGACATGTGGTATGTACAGTGGTTGAGATTCCTCCAAGTCGACTTAGTTTAGATACTTCTTCACTCTGGAGATGTTGACCAAAGGAATCCTTTTACCTTGCAGATCTTCCAGATGCACAGCGCCATGTGGCAATACCCTGATAACCTTATATGGTCCTACCCATTTGGGTGTCAATTTAGTTTGAATTGGTGGAACCTGATGCACTAAAACCATAGTCCCTTCCTGAACTTCATTGGATCTCAGATACCTGTCATGCAATCTCTTGGGCTCTTCTTGTGTCACCAAAAGTTTCTGCATTGCCCCTTCTCTGTACTCTTCTAATGCCACCAATCTCTGAATGGGAGGTTCAATTCCAATGGTTTTGATTCCTATTTCTGTTCTGATGATAAACTCAAATGATGCCAATGCCTCTTTCCCATAAACTAAGCGAAATGGAGTCTCGCCTGTGGTTCCCCTCTTCGTAGTTCTGAAAGCCCAAATTGCACCAATTAGTGCTAGTGGCCAAGAGCTTTGATGATCAAAAGATAATTTGCGAAGTAGTCCAATCAGAATCTTATTGGAACTCTCTGCTTGGCCATTTGCCCTTGGGTAATAGGCACAAGACGTTTTATGGAAGATTTTGTACTTGTCAAATATAAACTGGAGCAATTGATTTACAAAATGTGTGCCCCTATCACTAGTAATTTCCAGGAGGCAACCAAATCTTGAGAAAATACGTTTATACATAAATTTAGCTACTGTCAGAGCCATACAGTCCATAGTAGCTTTAGCCTCTATCCATTTAGTGGCATAACATGTGGCCATCAAAATATACTTTTTACCTCCCGGTTGCCCAGTTGGGCTAATTGGACCTATGAAATCAAGACCCCATCGTTCAAATGGAAGCCATCCTGTAGATATGACCAATGGTTGGAAATTCAATCTGGTTGGCGTGGGAGCACATCTCTGACAGATGTGGCATTCTTTTGCAAACTTGATTGCATCCTTGAAGATATGAGGCCACCATAACCCTTTGTGGATGATTCTATGAGCCAATTCTTCCCCCTTTAGGTGTCCTTCTTTGTGTGCTGCCTCTAGCAAAAGATTTACCTCCTCTGGATAGACACATCTTCTCAAGATATCATCCTGACAGTATTTATTTAAATTTCCATTTACAAGAGAATAGGCTTTGGTTTTCAGAGGTAATCTTCTTTTTTCTACTGGTGTCAAGTGTTCTGGGATCTTTCCAGTAGTGAGAACATGAAGAATTTCATCATACCAACCAGTCCGTATTGCTACTAGAAAAAGATTGCTATCCACCAATTCATCATTAATACCTGTTGCCTTTTCGCTCATTGCCGTCCTGGACACTTGATCTACCATGTAGTGCTCTTTTCCTGGCTTAATATGAATATCAAAATTAAATTCCTGAAATAGGAGTAACCATCTCCAAATTCTTCCAGCTACTCTAGGCTTGTTTATCAAATACTTCAAGGGCTGATGATCAGAAATAACAATGAAATGTACACCAAGGAGATAATGTCGGAACTTTTGAAGGGAAAATACGATAGCCAAACCTTCTCTTTCCGTTGTACTGTAATTTCTTTCAGCTTGGTTGAGTAATCTGCTGGCATAAGAGATAGGTCTATCCACTTTGTGAGATGATGGTTGAGCTAAAACTGCACCAACAGCATGAAGACTAGCATCTGTATGCACATGAAATTCCAATGACCAATTAGGAACACTTAAAAGTGGAGCAGTACATAGCCTCAACTTTAGTTCACAAAATGCTTTGTCAGCTTCAGCACTCCATGAGAAAGGGATCTTTTTACTGATAAGCCTTGACAAGGGCTTAGCAATTTCTGAATACATCCTAATGAATCTTCTGTGATACCCTGCATGGCCCAAGAAACTTTGCACTTCCTTTGGGCTTTGTGGAATTGGCATGGAAAGAATAGCAATAACCTTTGCAGGGTCAACAGTTATACCTTCAGCAGATACTATGTGACCAAGAAGAGTACCCTTAGTGACTAAAAAGTGACATTTATCAGGATTCAATTTCAAACCTGTTTTGAGACATTGCTCAAAAATTTCTTTTAGATTTTCCAAATGATCATGGAAATCTTGAACTGCCGCCCTTCTATCTGTACGTGAGAATACTGAAAAGTCATCCATAAATATGCGGAGAAAGGTTGTTAACCATTTGCCCAATATCAGATACATCGTTCTATTAAATGAAGCTGGCGCATTCTTCAAACCAAAAGCCATACGAGTATAGACATAAGTGCCCCAGGGAGTAACAAAGGCTGTTTTGTCCCTATCATCAGGGTGAATTACTATCTGGTTGTAGCCACTAAAACCATCCAAGAAACTATACAAAGTGTGACCAGCTACTTCCTCAAGCACTTGCTCTGTGAAGGGCTGAGGAAATCCATCTTGGATAGTCACTTTTTTCAAAGCACGGAAATCAACACATACTCTTATTTTTCCACTATTTTTCTTGGGCATAATAACCATAGAGGAAAGCCACCTGGAATGTTCTACTGGAATAATTATACCCGCTTCTTCTAGTTTTGTAATCTCTGCTTTTACTGCCTCTGCATACTTCGGATTGAGTCGATATGGTCTACTTCTTACAGGCGCGGCTCCCTCAACTAAGGGTATCCGATGTAACCCAAGCTCTTCTGGTATCCCTGTTAGATCTTTGTAGGACCATGCGAAGACACTTTTATAGGTAAAAAGCAAAGAAGTTACGTTCTGTAGCAAGGGAGGATAATGCCACAACCAGGATGCCAAATGGACCATTTGAGGGTTCTCTTCATCCCCCAAATTTACTTCTTGAACCCATGTTTCACGACTGGTCTTGCTTGAGAAATCATCCCCACTATATGCAAGAGCGGATTTTAATTTATATTCTGCAACCTGTTCTTTCATCCATCCTTGAGGTATATCTGCAAAAGGAAGATCTTCTCTGCTCTTAGGTTCATAATTTTCCCTCTCTGATACTTTTATATTGGTTGCCTCCTCAAAGCTTGTATTTTCCTTCAATTGCTCATTCTCCAACACCTTGTGGTCTTCATTGCCCTTTTCTGTAATTTTCTTATCTGCAACTTCTTCCTCAATTTCATTGATCTCCACTGTGCAACATTCTGCACTTCCCATCATCCAATTTAACAATGTATCATCTTCTTGGGGTAGAGAGGGCATTACCTGAGTATCCACAGTATATCCAGTGGTTTTTCCTGAATCAAATCCTTCTTCCAAGTGTAGTTGCAGTTGGCTATTGGTGCTTGTCGAAATCCATAGTTTATTTTTCCCCCAATCTTGCAAAGCTTTTGCTTTACTCAGCCAAGGTCTCCCCAGGAGCAAAGGATAGGAAGTCTCCTGTGGAAGTGCAATAACAACAAAATGCAACACAAAGTGGCAATCCTGTACTATCATCCGTACCTTTTCAATAATGCCAAGAGGCGCAACCCGATGTTGATCTGCTAGTGTAACTATAAATGGTGCCATTTTGGTGGGGTTCAAATTTAGCTTCTTCATTGTAAAATGTGGCATCAAATTGATACCAGAGCCTCCATCTATGATCACACCTGTAAGAGCTTCATCCTTTATACAAACTGATAATCTTGAACTTTGGTAGTCTGCTAAGGGTGCAGGGGGAAAATCAACCATGAAACCATCTATACTAGGTGATTGGACCAAGTGAGCGGAGTGTATAATCTTCAGTAAGTCACTTCTTATTTTTGAATCCATCCTTATAAGTTCATATAGACTAACCTTGTGATGAATACCTTTCAAGATCTGTTCAATGTTTACCTCCTGAGTGTTTTCTTGCAGACTTGTTGGTTGGCCCTTTAGAGAAGTAGTCATCTTATTATAAGCTCCTTCAATTTGTGCTTGGTCCTTCCATCCAGACTCCTTTTCTTCCTCTTTATCCTGAAATCCTTGTTGTTCATCTCTCTGGGTTGCAGCGGCTTGCCTAGCTCTAGTCATCATGGGCATTGCAGAGGATGAAACAGCATAAGTCTGAGTGGTTTTTCCTTCTTCATGTGGAGAGACTGCAATCATATGAATTGGAGCAGGACGACCTCTTGGGCAATTTTTGGTATAGTGATCCTTGGCCTCTGGACAATGTTGACAAGGAGGTGCATCTTCTGGGAGGGAACACCTGTTTTGCATGTGGCCGTACTCACCACAACGATAGCACATCAAAGGTCTATTATACCTAGGTTTTGCAGGCCGATTCTCCTCTCTATTAGATGTATTTGAAGTACTAGCATAGTATGAATCCAAAGTTTGAGGGTTACTTCTTTGCTGTGTACCCTTGAGGTAGTAGCAATCTCTGGCTTCATGACCATCCTTTCCACAAAATTGACTTCCTACCTTGTTAGGACAATTAGCATTGGAATGTCCATTGTTGTTACAGATCGTGCACCAAATTTGTCTCCTTATATCCTGAGTGGTCTTCAAATCTTCTAACTCTCGGCGAAGTTGAGCTACTTCATCATCAGTGCGACGTAGTGGCGGCAAGACCTTCTCTTCTTGTTGATTTTGTTGCATTTTCAATGCTTCCAATTCCTTCCTCAGTTGCTCAACAGGATCCAGGTTTGCAGCATACTTTGAGTGTGTATCTCCTTCAAAATGTTGCCTTGCTTCTTCAATGCATGATGCCGCTGCAACAAAATCATTTAGGGTGGCATCCAATCTAAGAGACTCACGAAGCTTCTGCTGAGATGACCTAGGCAGAGCCTTCTCTATCCACTTTTTAACCAAAAAGTCACCTGGAGCATGGGGCAGACGTGCAACAAGTGCTTTTGTTCTAGTGTGAAGTTCATGAAAAGATTCACCTGGTCTTAGCTTCAAATTCTCTAGCTGATCTAGATCTCTTTCCGAGGAATCACTTGGTCGGAATGTCTGTGAGAACGCCGCCTTCAAAGCCTCCCATGTAGTGAAATGGCCATCTGCATATTGACTATACCATTTATCTGCAAGACCCTCCAATGTGGATGGAAAAAGTGCCAACATTGCATCCTCTCTATTTTGTAGACCTCTTCCACGGCATAAAGAGATGAATCTCCTCACATGATCATCAGCATCCTCATAAGCTTGTCCCTTGAAGGTAGGGAATTTGATGTTTAATCTGGAGAGTAAATGAGAGAGATCCTCCATTTGTACTGGTGTTTCTTCGGACGTATCCGGGGAGAAGTCTAGGGTTCTCCTATAGCTCTCTTTTGACAATGGTGTCGTACCCAAATCAATAGATAAATTTAGGGAAGGCAGAGGGGAGATAGACTCACTAGCCGTGGTTACTGCTAACTTGTTAAGGCTCCTCTGAACACGAAGAGACTCCTTATCTGCTCATGTATGGGTCATGTACTTATTCGCAATTGCAATAGGGCAAAACACCTCTCACAGAAATGCAAAGGTCCCACCGTGCGTGCCAAACTGTAGAGGAGGTACTAGGGTATCCGCTTTTAACAAAAGTAGAGAATGAAAATTAAACACGTCCAGTACATCACCTACTCAAGGGGGGTTCTCTTTAGGGAAGTATACCCTTTAACATTACTGTGAGCAGGTAGATAACACGGATTGCGTAGAGTGGTAAATACTTAAAAAAAAAAATGGACAACCAATGACCAAGCAAGACCATACACTTCTTGATTTGAATCAGATGATTACAAGGTTGGGCAGAGTGATGCTCAAAAGTGCAAGCTTAGGGCTGACAAGCCACCCTAAAAGTATTAACTCCAATACAAGAGATCAGCATAAGGGCCACTGATATGCAGGCTAACTCAGAGCAGTACAAATGGTAGAATTTCTCAAGAGAATAGAGATTAATCAACACACTGACTCACAGAAAAGAAAATAAATCCAAGCTACTCTCTTACGCTATAGTGCTCATAGCCCTCCACTGAGAAGCCTACCCTCTGTATACACACTATAGAGTAGCTCCTACAATAGACTTGAAACCACCGAGTGTAAGAGAGGACTTCTGCACGTATGCACGAACCACTGTATCTCTAAAAATTGTTGTACCCAAATGAGCAAAAATCCATTGCTTTTATAGGCCTCCATAGGTCAAGAGAGCCTTGCCGAATCTTCACGTCCACTCATCACGCACCGGTTGATCTCTCAAAATTAGGGGGTAGGTCAAATATTCCCTTGATTTGAATTTGGATTGAATCCTCAAAAATAGGTAGTCGCCGTGAATGGTTGGCGGCAACATTTGTTTATCCACTTTCACTTTCTTAACAATTCCACTTTAATTTCAAGTCCTTATTAGCTCCGATGATGACTGATAACTGTGAAACATATTGAACTCTTGGACCAAAAGGAGCTTCTTCCTCCTCTTCATAAGCCTCATGCATGAGTTGATGTTGTTCCCTCCTCATTTCTTCTTCCATGCTAACATTTTGTAGAATGGGTTCCTCATATTCATCAGACTCCATATCCGCCATCTCCTGAGATTGCTTGGAAGGAAGAATTGTCTCCAAAATTGTGCAGGGGTGGGTGTGTAACGGTGGGGGGGGGGGAGGGGCGCATGTCTGCAGGTGGAGGGAGTGGGCGGCAGGTGTGAGAGGGGAAATATGCATGTGAGGGGGCGAGGGGCGCAAGGAGTTGGGAGAGAGAGAGAGAGAGAGAGAGAGAGAGAGAGAGAGAGAGAGAGAGAGAGAGAGAGAGAGAGAGAGAGAGAGAGAGAGAGAGAGAGAGAGAGAGAGAGAGAGATAGAGAGGGAGAGGCGCAAGGGGTGGGGTGGTGGGATGGGGGAATGGGGTGGGGTGGTGGGATGGGGGAGTGGGGTGGGGTGGTGGGATGGAGGAGTGAGGTGGAGAGGGGGGCTCAAGGGGTGGGGAGAGAGAGAGAGAGGGAGGGAGAGAGGGAGAGGCGCAAGGGGTGGGCTGGAGGAGTGAGGTGGGGAGGGGGGCGCAAGGGGTGGGGAGAGAGAGAGAGAGAGAGAGAGAGAGAGAGAGAGAGAGAGAGAGAGAGAGAGAGAGAGAGAGAGAGAGAGAGAGAGAGAGAGAGAGAGAGAGAGAGAGAGAGAGAGAGAGAGAGAGGCGCAAGGGGCGGGGTGGTGGGATGGGGGAGTGGGGTGGGGTGGTGGGATGGGGGAGTGGGGTGGGGTGGTGGGATGGAGGTGTGAGGTGGAGAGGGGGGCACAACGGGTGGGGAGAGAGAGAGGGAGGGAGAGAGGGAGAGGCGCAAGGGGTGGGGTGGTGAGATGGGGGAATGGGGTGGGGTGGGGGGCGCAAGGGGTGGGGAGAGAGAGAGGGAGGGAGAGAGGGAGAGGCGCAAGGGGTGGAGTGGTGAGATGGGGGAATGGGGTGGGGTGGTGGGATGGAGGAGTGAGGTGGAGGGGGGGGGCGCAAGGGATGGGGAGAGAGAGAGAGAGAGAGAGAGAGAGAGAGAGAGAGAGAGAGAGAGAGAGAGAGAGAGAGAGAGAGAGAGAGAGAGAGAGAGAGAGAGAGAGAGAGAGAGAGAGAGAGAGAGAGAGAGAGAGAGAGAGAGAGAGAGAGAGAGAGAGAGAGAGAGAGAGAGAGAGAGAGAGAGAGAGAGAGAGAGAGAGAGAGAGAGAGAGAGAGAGAGAGAGAGAGAGGCGCAAGGGGTGGGGTGGTGGGATGGGGGAATGGGGTAGGGTGGTGGGATGGGGGAGTGGGGTGGGGTGGTGGGATGGAGGAGTGAGGTGGAGAGGGGGGCGCAAGTGGGGAGAGAGAGAGGGAGGGAGAGAGGGAGAGGCGCAAGGGGTGCGGTGGTGAGATGGGGGAATGGGGTGGGGTGGTGGGATAGAGGAGTGGGGTGGGGTGGTGGGATGGAGGTGTGAGGTGGAGAGGGGGGGCGCAAGGGGTGGGGAGAGAGAGAGGGAGGGAGAGAGGGAGAGGCGCAGGGGGTGGGGTGGTGAGATGGGGAATGGGGTGGGGTGGGGGGCGCAAGGGGTGGAGTGGTGAGATGGGGGAATGGGGTGGGGTGGTGGGATGGGGAAGTGGGGTGGGGTGGTGGGATGGAGGAGTGAGGTGGAGAGGGGGGGCGCAAGGGGTGGGGAGAGAGAGAGAGAGAGAGAGAGAGAGAGAGAGAGAGAGAGAGAGAGAGAGAGAGAGAGAGAGAGAGAGAGAGAGAGAGAGAGAGAGAGAGAGATGAGAGAGAGAGAGAGAGAGAGAGAGAGAGAGAGAGAGAGAGAGAGAGAGAGAGGCGCAAGGGGTGGGGTGGTGGGATGGGGGAATGGGGTGGGGTGGTGGGATGGGGGAGTGAGGTGGGGTGGTGGGATGGAGGAGTGAGGTGGAGAGGGGGGCACAAGGGGTGGGGAGAGAGAGAGGGAGGGAGAGAGGGAGAGGCGCAAGGGGTGGGGTGGTGAGATGGGGGAATGGGGTGGGGTGGTGGGATGGAGGAGTGGGGTGGGGTGGTGGGATGGAGGTGTGAGGTGGAGAGGGGGGGCGGAAGGGGTGGGGAGAGAGAGAGGGAGGGAGAGAGGGCGAGGCGCAAGGGGTGGGGTGGTGAGATGGGGAATGGGGTGGGGTGGGGGGCGCAAGGGGTGGGGAGAGAGAGAGGGAGGGAGAGAGGGAGAGGCGCAAGGGGTGGAGTGGTGAGATGGGGGAATGGGGTGGGGTGGTGGGATGGGGAAGTGGGGTGGGGTGGTGGGATGGAGGAGTGAGGTGGAGAGGGGGGGCGCAAGGGGTGGGGGGAGAGAGAGAGAGAGAGAGAGAGAGAGAGAGAGAGAGAGAGAGAGAGAGAGAGAGAGAGAGAGAGAGAGAGAGAGAGAGAGAGAGAGAGAGAGAGAGAGAGAGAGAGAGAGAGAGAGAGAGAGAGGCGCAAGGGGTGGGGTGGTGGGATGGGGGAATGGGGTGGGGTGGTGGGATGGGGGAGTGGGGTGGGGTGGTGGGATGGAGGAGTGAGGTGGAGAGGGGGGCGCAAGGGGTGGGGAGAGAGAGAGGGAGGGAGAGAGGGAGAGGCGCAAGGGGTAGAGTGGTGAGATGGGGGAATGGGGTGGGGTGGTGGGATGGGGGAGTGAGGTGGAGAGGGGGGCGCAAGGGGTGGGGAGAGAGAAAGAGGAGGGGTGCTACATGAAGGTAATAGAATTCATTTATATGGGCATTAGAAGCATGAGGGTGGGCTTGTATATGTGACTACATGTGATTGTGTGTTTTGTACATGTGCATTTTCCCAAGTGTGTATGCATAGATATGGGCATGCATATTGCTCTATGTGTGTTCATATATGAATGTATGTGTTTTCATGCACAATATTATGTTTGTGTGAGTTAATTTGAGTAAACATATAAGGGTTTACTTTTTGTGTATGTTTGTGTATGTGTGAACATGCAGGCATAACGTTATGAGTATGTGAGTTTATATTGTGCAATTATGTGTGCAGTAGTCAAAGTGTGATCATGAATATTTGTGCCTCTGTGCTATTTTGTGTATAAATACATGCTTGAATTAGTATATTCATAATGATTTGAATGACATTGACTATTGTGTAACATTGAAAGAACTTCAAAAATCATTGATTGAAATTAGTAGTTTTATTATTGTTAATTAGAGTAAAATTTAGGAACCTAGTAATAGATAAATGTGAGTTTTTTATTATTTATGAATGTACTTACAATTTTTTTTCTAATGCTTGTTTTGGAAAACATTACGAGAGTTATAAAATATTACGAATCAAGCATGGAATCTACAAAAAGATGGAAAGAACATGAGTGTTTGCTATGGCTTGGTGAAGACATTAGAGTTTTATCCATCTTCTCCATTCAGATAGATTTAGGTCATCAAAACCTTGGAATTCTTGTGATAGCTTCTTGTTGATCATATAATTTGTATATAGCTTTACATTCACTACTTGTTTAGATTACTTTCTAGCATTCATTAATGGATGCAAAGTCATTTTCTAGAGAAATTTCACATGAACCTAATAATAATTCTATCAACCAGAACACAATCTATATTTTTCTTTCTACCTATTTGTTTCCCACAGAACAAAACACACATCTATCTCATAACATTCCTCTGGATAAAGAAGCTAGAGATTCTTGGATTTCTAAATATCTCATTCCAATTGCACAATAGTAGCCCCCCCACTAAATAAGTTTAATTACATAATTGTTACCCATATGCTCCTGAACATACAATAAGTTTAATAAGGATTGCTAATTGAAATACTATCCAATTATGAGTTCCTATGCATCATTTGAGTTTCACCAAAAGCACTGCACATGCATCGTCACTTGGAACACTAGCAGTTTGACTTGATCCATCAATCGAGCCCTTCACTCCGATAGCGTTAGTGTCCATGTGAAAGGCCAAATGGCTATTGGACACTTTTGTATGTGTTCTTTAGTAAAACATACAGTGGCCTAGTTAGCCACAAATTGTATGTTTGACTACACTTGAATGACATAACAAATCTATGTTACTGGTCTTTGTACTATGTGTTTTCTATGTATTCAACACCCCTATGCAGAGTACTTTGTGTTGCGCATGAGTTTGGGTTTCTACAGCAAGGGTGTCATTGTGAAGCTCTCGAGAATTAGAATCTTTATTTATGGGCATCAAAACTTATAAAAGAGTTACCTTGAAATTACATTGATTATAGAGCCCATATTTATAGCATTGTTGTCATTTCCTATTTTAACACACATCTCTACTCGAACTCTAGAACCAAATTTTCTTTTAAAGTGAATTTCATCATTGTTTTCATTATTTTCATTGTTAGATGACATAGTTAATTATAGCATACTTAGACCCATCTTCCATGGCTTTAGTCTCCATACAAGTCTCACAAACAAAGGGCTGACCCAAAAGAACTTCATAGGAGCAAACAACTTGAATAAGGAATGGAAATTCTTCAGTGATTCCTCCTATGGATATGGGAGCACTAGCACAAGCTCCATATAAGGTACCTACCTAAACCATTATCTAGAGTTCTCATATGCCATCCACAATCTTTATCTATGGGCCATCAAAACTTATCATAGACTTCTCTTAAAATTACATTGATTTCAGAGCCCAAATTTAAAGCTTTGTTATCAACACACATCACTGATGGAAGTCTAGACCAAAATTTTGATTTTGAAGTGAGTTTTAGGATTGTTTTCATGACTTTCATTGTTAGGTTGAATAGATCCTGAAAGTTTTTATTAACACTTACTTCATCATTATGAAAGCCCTGTTCATAAGATTCATCCAAGTTCAAGGCATCATTCATAGATTGATCTTGATCTAGAAAATCTTGCATAGCGGAAACCTCTTCCTTTTAAATAAAACGGGTAAAGGTTTCTTTAAAAAAATGCTTTCTAATAGATAAAACATGTTCTAAAGACATTGTTGATATAGTTTAGTAGTGATGTGTGTGAGCACACTAGAACTGTCGGGGCACTTTTCTCCCTCTTTAGGAGGTTTTTTTCCGATGGCGTGTATATACTGCTATAATCTTAAGGGGTCACTTATCTTTGTACATTTACCCCGTAATACATTGAGTACTATGTGGTGTGATCCAAACTTCTTCTTCTTCCTTGTGTTGTTAGCATACTTTCATAGACCTCCAATTCCAGCAATTGGTATTAGTGTAGATATATTTCTCTTTGATACTATAGTTAAAAGCAAACATACTATGATTTTAAAAAATCAATATATGTAAGTAACATACATTAATATTTCCAAACGTAGACATTGAGAGAAATATTAGTATTCAAAGATACTCATACAAATTGAAGACTAGTAAGGGATAGCAACCGAGCTTAAAAGATTTAAAGAGATGCATAGAATAGGAAACAAAAAAAAAAGAGAAGATGAGTCCTAAGGGATATAAAGACACTTATAATTGGAGATGCTCAAACTAGGCATAGAGAAGAAGAGAAATATCGAAAGAAAGGAAACTTTTGAGAGTTTTCAAGAGGATAACATCTTAAAGTACAAGATTCATGGGCCCATGAAAATGGCATTAGAATGAGTCCGCGTTTCCATTTTATGAAAGCCTCATTAAAACAGTCATTTGAAAGGCTAATATGAGTCAAGAGTGGATTCAAATAGATAAAACATCCACCTTTTTGCAAATAGATATTAGTAAATATATATCATTATAACTTCTATGAATGTCTACATGATCTTAATACCGAGGGATATTAAAATTAAAAATATCACAAGATGGTTAAAAAAAATGTGAATACATTCACTAACTATTTAATGCATAAAACACTACATTTGCGATCCTAAAGGACATAAAAGTGTCCCTTGTTAGGTGTTTCAAAACGAAGATGTTCTGAAGGATCATATCATTTGATCATTGAGTCTTTTCTTGCATGTCTATGTGTATAAGATGTGTAATAGTTAAGTGAGAGAAATTTGTGTGCGCATGTGTGCATACCTATATGTATTTATAGATTTGTTAATATTTTGTATTGGTTCTCTAATGCTTGTTTCGCAGGTACGGTCAAGAGAGAGAGAGAGATGTAGGTTGCATAGAACTTCATAGAGGAGATCGAAGGGAATTTGTAGAAAGAGAGGGGGGGTGGCACAGAAAGTGCAGATAAGAAGAAGGAAGAGAGAGAGAGACACAGCTAGATTACATGAGTTGCATTAAGAGCAATAGATGCAAGGTACTATATGTGAAGGCATAAGCTTGGGTGGTGACCACAACATGGTGCTATTTTTTGTGGTTTACTTGGGAGATTTCATCACTTTATCCTTGATGTTGAGGATCTATTACCAATGCCGATTTGTACGCCTGTACTTGCCACAATCCTCCAACATTTTTTGACATGATCATGTCTGCCACAAAGAGGATGTTTCATAACAGTCGACAGTGCATATTTTAAGTTTGTGCCATCTGATTTATGCCATTCTTCTCTAGTATTTTTCCCACTGCTGCATTATTTTCATTGCTTTCATACTGCCCCTTTTGTAACTTTATTGCTTTCTCTATGTTCTTATGCATTCTCTTAGTAGTGAAAGCCATATACAATACATCAAATACTATGTACTTCTACATGGACAACGACCATACTTCATTGATCAATAGGTTGTGCATATCATTTATGTTATAATTGGATTATGGATTATGTTCTACTTGATTATGGAAGCATACTACAGATTCAATATTTACATTTCCAATAAGTGTCCTTGTTTTATGTAAACTAGTGTTCTCGTTTCTGTTCTCCTATATGGTTATACAAAGTCATTACTAAAAACAATCTAGAAGAGAGTACATGTACAAAATTTTGTTAAGAGGATTGGGTTGACCTTGGGCATAAAATCGATAGTGCCAAGTTATGTTTTCTCTTTCATGCCAAAAAAAGACTAAAGCTTCTTTTGTTGAACACGAGAGAGAGAGAGAGAGGCTTCTCCTCCTCCCGGCTGTATAGAGAGAGAGAGGTCGCACACATAGTGTATAGGCATTCACCACCTCTTCTATATGCGACCACTTATTGTCAGCATTTCAAGCTCCTTGCTTAATCATATGCTAGGGATTTCTATAGTAGTTGAAAATATGTGGTCGGAGTTGAAAATCGGCCATTTTCAATTTTATCAACCACTTTGTCCACAGCTACATTCCTTGACCTCCCTACTTTATTGTGTGAGCGAGAGAGATAGAGAGAGAGAGAGAGAGAGAGAGATAGATAGAGAGACAGAGAGAAGGAGAGAGAGAGAGACAGAGAGAGAGAGAGAGAAAATTAACTTAAAATCTATTTATGACTGTGCACTTGATTTTGTGTTTATGTCTTTATGAATATGATATCTGCAGCCCAATATGATATGTGCAAAAAAATTAAAGTTTTCCATTATGTAAAGATAATAGAAATCATGTGTGTACATGTGACAATTTTTAGAATGTAGTAGTAGACAAATGTGAGTTTTTTATTATTTATAAATGTAATTATTTTTTATTTCTAATGCTTGTTTTGCAGAACATTATAAGGGTTACGAGATATCACGAAGAAAGTTTGAAATACACGGAAAGTGTGTTTGCTATGGTTTGGGCTGCAGACGTTAGAGTTTTCATCCATCTTTTCCATTTTAAAATAGATTTGCTTCATTAAAAACTTGTAATTCTTGTGTTAGCTTCTTGTTGACCATGTAATTTGTATGGGACTTTATGTTCAGTACTCAATTAGATTCATTTCGAGCATTCATTAATGGATGTAAATTCATTTTCTAGAGAAATTTCACATAAATCTAGTAATATTCCTATCAACGAAAACACAATATATATATTTTTCTTTCCACCTATTTTTTTCCCCTAGAACAAAACACATGTATATCTCATAACAATCCTATAGATAACGAAAATATCGATTATCGGACTTCTGAATATCTGATTCCAATGGCATAACACTAGGTCCCCCACTAACTCCGCTAAATGACATAAGTTTTGCCCACAAGCTCTTGAACATACAATAAGTTTGATAAGATTTTCTAATTTAAATACTAACCATCTATGAGTTTCTATGCGTCACTTGAGTTTTGCCAAAAGTATCACACATGCATCATCACTTGTAACACCGACCCTTGACTTGATCCATCAATCGAGCCCTTCTCTCCGACATCGTTAGTGTCCATGTGAAAGGCCAAATGGCCATCATAAACTTTTGTATATGTTCTTTACTAGAACTTATAGTTTCCTAGTTAGACACAGATTGTAAGTTCGACTACATTTGTATGACCTATGAAATCTATGTTAGTGGTATTTGTACAATGTGCTTTCTGTGTATTCTGCACCCACTATGTGGAGTACTTTGTGCTGCCCATGAATTTAGCTTTCTATAGCAAGGGTATCATTACGAAGCTCTGGAGAAAGAGAGTCTACCATCATGCATCACCAAAGAAACACTTCACTACATAGTCCTAATACTAAAGGACATTAAATAAAAAATATCACAAGATGGTTAAAGAAAACGTTGAGACTCCATAATGAAACAGGAACAATAGTAGGAATGTTGATACCCTCATTAAATATTTAATGTATAAAACACTACATTTGCGATCTTAAAGGAAGGGTTTTCCAAAATGATGTCATCGAAGATCAAATCATTTGATAATTGAGTCTTTTTTTGTACTCAAAGAGATATTGCATGTAGGAAATGAGAAAATCGTAGAACTTATAGCATTTCACACACAAGTCTCCATAATTGATGAACCTCTGTATGTTGATCTTGATGACCGTTTTCTATTTTTGGCTCACTAAGTGTCCATAATTTCTGAGTTTATTTGCAATGTCCATAGCTACATTCCTTGACTTCCTTACTTCATTGTGTGTGTGCTACGCATGAGTTTGGGTTTCTATAGCAAAGGCATCATTGCGAAACTCTCGATAAGGAGAGTCTAGTATCATTCATCACCATAGAAATACTTAACTACATGATCGTAATACTCAGGATCATTAAATTGAAAACATCCCAAGATGGTTTTATGCTCCGCTCATTGTACAACTCCTATCCATGATCCGAGCCCCAGCTGATGAAACGACCATGAAAAGAGAAATTTCCTTGCGCCTATTATTTCTTTACATGGAGCGGCACACAGTGCTTCGCAAATACTTTACAAATAGGTAGCACATTATTCTGTACCTTTATTCCAATATAGTTACAACGTCTCTCTGGTTGTTTCCGTCACAAAAGATGTACATTGCTTTGGCTAGCAGAGTTTGCCTGAAGAATGAATCCCCAACCTCTCTCCGATGGTGTCGAACATGAACAGATAGCCATTCAATTGAAAATTCCCGATAATGATGAGGTTCCCGGTTGGTTCCGCGACAAATGCGAGACACACTACTTGGCCGAAATACTTAAGAGTGTTATCATGAGTTAATGTGAAAGAAAATCCCTCAAATTGTATCTCGACAAAGGGGATGACTGAGTCGTCGTTGACCTGGAAGCAGGTGTCGTAACCGGAATCTGTTGGCGGAGATGCGATTGTGATGTTCGAGCTAGCAGTGACAAATGCATCACGCACTGTATTGTAATCAACCTCAGGCAAATGTGTCAGCGCCGTACCAGAATCAATGATGGTACCTCCGATGTCAGTAGGTGTTGGTCGAGTCGGTGAAATAGATGCGAGAGGCAAGGGAGCCCCATCGACACGGATACCTGTAAGCCAGACGTAGTAGTAACTCGGATGATTTGTGTTCTTGATCATGGGTGTATAAAAGAAGTCTGCAGTTGCATTAGAATTGTCGTCTATACCAAACTCAATAAAACCTGCTGATGTTGTCGAACTAAGAATGGCTGGTAAACAGTATGCGAAGGCTCCCTGAAAGAATGATGAAGATTGGCTCGGCATGCCCTCGATGTCCCATCCCAGTCCTATAATCCCGTCTACGTTGTCGAAGATTCCATGACCTGCATGAGCGCATCCGATCATGAAATTCTGAATAGCTGCGTCTCCTATGGTCAATGTCTCGTTCGCGTAATCGCCTACCGCGGTGGAACCATCTCCATACGTTTCGCTAAACATGCAAAAACCATCGGGTGAGCAATCGGCACAAAATTCTTGGCTGCCGCACGGGATCGCTGAGTACGAAGACGAAGTCGATGGATCAAAAAGAGGGGTAGGCTGAGGGAAGCATGCGGTCGCATTCTCACATGGAAAGCATTGTGTCCATGTCAAGCTGCTACCTGTGTCCATAAGGAGGAGGAAGTAACTGGCGGGTGTCCCTATGCCTACCTTCGCAATATACTCAGACGATTCGTAGCTCGCATTTGTGCGCGCTGAAGTTGAACTGCTAGTAGCTAGCGACCTTTCACCATCGTGAGCCAGGCGATTTCGCGAAAGAATCGTCTGTACCCTCTCCTTATCTTTCCGGAGAATCTCTGCGGCAAGCTCACGCATACTCCTGTGTTCACGCGGTGCTCCTCCTTTGAGCAGACAGGGGCTATAGGGGTGAACAAGCCCTGTATGAGCCGTACCTCCGTACGAGGGCCTGCCCTTGCCAGCGAAAGCTTTGTCGCAATCAAGCATTTCATGTGATTTATCAGAGCCGTGGAAATGATTATATTCATACGCAGCACTAGAGCAGAGAACCTCGTAGAAACCAAAAACAAGAAAAAAAAAAACAAAGCAGAGAATAAATCCTCCACGTGCACATCCTGATAGAAAAGACAAGCATACTACGTCTAAGCAGAACACTGATACAACCAATGCAGAGGTAGAAACCCGAAAGCTTTCCTCACAGAATGAAAAAATTAACACAGGTGAAGTTCAAGTGTACGCGACTACGTAAGAATGAGTACCATGTTGAAGGTACTGCTGAACAGTGAATAACCTAAGCTGTTCTATACCGAGATTGCCATGACTCGTGCGTTACTCGCGAACTAACATATCCCAGCTGGGGGTTGCATGGCACCATTATATAGCGCTATGAAATGGCTCGCGCAGAAGAGTGCTTTCATCATATTGTGTGAACTTTGACAGGTCGGCGTTGGCTCATTGTGATAGAGAGAGAGCTTTGAATTCATTGTCCGAAATGCTATTATTTTATATATCAAAGAGTATTCCTAGAGCACACAAGAAGTTTTTCCACAGCTCAAATCTTAATGATGATGTTAACGTCACACTTATCGTAGAATAATGTCAAGCCTTAACTCATTGTCGTTGGCATAATGTCACTTATCTCATTCCCTTATAGCTTTCACATATGCACTTAACCGATAAAACAAAGCTTTACTTTGTCCTTTTTTTTTTGAATAGAAAAATGACAGGATTATTTTTAAAAAGATGACCAAGCATACAATACAGGATTTTCTTTAGATTTTTGCAGTTTTTTAAGTACTTAGTAGAACTAGTCTCAAGTGCTACTTACTTACACATAGAAGAACAAATTCCTTGAAAGTAGGCACGTTCACACTCGCTTTGCATCTATTTCTCTATGGAAATAGATTCATCTAAATATAATTATTGTTATTACAAGTGGCTTATCCCCAAGTATCTAGAAACGAACATTAAGCATAGCAATTGAATCAGATCATAGGATAATCTGAATGTCAGTAAAGGAAAGGTCATATCTTGAGCATTATATACCTTCCAAAGCTGTATTATATGGTCTGTAGAGCCAGCTCCAAAAATATATAAAAAGTGACTGGTCTTAGTCTCACGTTCAAGCTCTTGAGGGGCATACTAATGCTATCCATATTGATGGTCATGCCTCAACATCTCTATGACCCTTGGTAATGCCTCGACAGACCATGTTAGTGATACAGACACTGACTTGATGGTCGATATAACCGTTACAATCTTTTTGCGAGTATATGCATCGAGAAAATATCTGAGCTAGTACAGGTGTGAGTATAAGCATCGGTAGAAGCATTAATAAATTCTTGGAAATATCGATGCTCATACCAGCACCTATATCAACATCTATACCAATGATGTATCTTAACATAACCAAACATGAGAGAAAAAAGTCAATTTTTGCTATTGTTTTGAATTGCATACTACTAGTGTTGAGTTTCCATGTGTGCATATATTGTGATCATCAACTTGCATGTATATGCATGCATATATTGCACATATATTCTATGTTCTATAGAGCCAACACAAAAAGATCCAAAAAATGATTGGTCTCAGTCCCACATTAAAGCTCTTGCACTACAACATTTGAGGCCGTATCCATGGCCATTCCTGTGCATCTCTATGCCATTGGAAATGCCTCGATAGACAATGTTAGTAATATCGACAATCACTTGATGGTCGATAAAATCATTACAATGTTTGGGCCGGTAAATGCGTCAGAAAAATATATAAGCTAGTATAGGTGTCAGAATATGCACCGGTATAGGTGTCGGTATAAGTGACCATAGAAGCGTCAGTAAATTCCTACAAATACTAATGCTCATACCAACACCTATATCAATGCCTATACCCATGATGTCTCTTAACATAACTAGTCTTGAGAGCAAAAAATCAACATTTACTACTATGATGAACTCCATACTACTAGTGTTGAGATATTATTATGCACACACACACACACACTAATCTCTCTCTAGATCTTGTGCCTTGGTAAGTCATGCACGTACTCTTTGACGCTTTCTCTTTATCTATGTTTTCTCTTTTCTAATTTCTCTTTTCTTTGGTTTTTCAGGAGCTTCTTGGCATTTGTTCTTTGGAATTTAAGGGGAGATAATGTTTATTGGGGTTTGACAATAGCGATCCAAAGAATAACATCAGTTTATGTGATTATTTTGTTTTTTATTACAAATGGAGGTAGAGAGAGATGAGAGAGAGAGAGACGAGAGAGACAGAGAGATCTGGAGAGAGATGATAGAGAGATGAAAGAGAGAGAGACAAAGAGAGAGATAGAGAGAGATTGAGAGAGAGAAAGAAAGATAGAAAGAGATAGAGGGAGAGAAGGGATAGAGAAAGAGACTGAAAGAGAGAGAAAGATAGAGATATCATTGTTCTGTTCTTTAATAGGAGTAGAGATAGAGAGACATAGATAAAGAGAGATGAAATAGAGAGATAAAAGAGAGAGAGAAAAAGAGAGAGAGAGAAAGAGACATAGAGAGAGATAGAGATAGAGATACATACACACACATAATCATGTATATGCATGCATACACACATATGGATACACATACATATAAATACCTACATAGACATACATATGTACACACACATACATACACATATGTATGCACATATTACACATGTAAACAAGTATACATACACATGCATACACATACACTTATATCCATACACAAATAAGAGAGACACATATACATACACACACACAATATCTAACACACATGCCCATATATACATACACACATCAACACACACAAATATACACAGAGTCACATACATATTACATACACACATGCATATTCATGCATATGCATGCATGCATACACACATATACATACACACATGTACACACACATATACATACATACATGCATATGCATACACACATGCATATCCATACACACATGCATATCCATACACACACATATACATACACACATATGCATACACAAATATACACATACACACACATATACATATATATTTTTTAGGTCTAGGTCTTTAGGATTAAGATTTTAGGTTTTTTAACATTCTTACACATATGCATACACACACACACATACATATATATATATATATATATATATATATATATATATATATATATATATATATATATATATATATATATATATATATATATATATATATATATATATGCATACATACAGATACACACATATACATGTTTTTGGACTAGGGTTTTAGGACTCTATGTACATATACACATATACACACATAATAGATATACACATGCATATACATAAATACATGTTTTAAGTTGATATCTTTAGAATTAGGGTTTTATGCTTTTTTATAAATGATACACATATAAACACATAAACATATATATAAACATGCATACACACATATACATGTTTCACGAATAGATCTTTAGGATTAGGAGTTTAAGGTTTTTACACATGAATACAGATATATACACATATACACACATAATACATATACACATACACATGTATATACACATGCATATATATATATATTTTCTAGGTCTTCGGGATTAAGGTGTTAATTTTTTGACATATATACACACACATAATACATATAAAAACACAAACACACACACACACACATATGTGTGTGTGTGTATGTATCACATGCATACACACATATACATGTTTTAGATCTAGGTCTCCAAGATTAGGGTTTTACGGTTTCTACACATGCATAGCCATATACACACATAATACATATACACATACACATATACATACACATGCATACACACATACATATGTTGTAGGTCTAGGTCTTTGGGATTAGGGTTTTAGGGTTTTTACACATGCATACACATATATACACAGATACAAACATAATACATATGCACATACACATATATATACACAAGAATACACACATATACATGTTTTAGGTATAGGTGTTACGATATATATATATATATATATATATATATATATATATATATATATATATATATATATATATATATATATATATATATATATATATATATATATATATATATATATATATATATATATATATATATATATATATATATATATATATATATATATATATATATATATATATATATATGCATACACACATGTACACGTTTTAGGTCTAAGTCTTTAGAATTAGGTTTTCGGGTTTTTGAATTAAAATTAATAAATGAAATTAAACATTTAAAAAATAAAGTTTCAGGTTGAATACAAGTATATATATATAATCAAATAAAAAATAGAAAAATTAGAATATATAATAAAATTCATTAAGTATAATTAAATATTTAAGAAATAAGGATATTTTAATTAAAATAAATATAAATAATTAAAAATGTAAAAATTGGTCTTTAGGAGTTCTAGGTTTTTTACATATATAGAATGAAATCTATAAAAAGTAGGGTTTTTAGGTTTTTACTTACACATACAAAAACATATATACAAATATATAACAAATTAGGGTTTTTATAATAAATTACACACACACACACACACACACACACATATATATATATATATATATATATATATATATATATATATATATATATATATATATATATATATATATATATATATATATATATATATATATATATATATATATATATATATATATATATATATATATATATAAGAAAGTGTTAGGATTAATATTTCTATATATAAGAAAATATATGTGAACATTAGGAAAGAAATTAGAATATGTAAAATGTATATAATTAGGGATTTCCAATTAGATTAAATTTAGTTTTAGGATTAGTATTAATATATATAACTAGGTAAGAAAATTAGAATATGTAAATATTGTGATTGAATGTATGTAAAAACTAGGGAAAAATTAGAAAATGTAAAATATATATAATTGAATATGTACGAAATTGGTATTTAGGGTTATTAGGGTTTTACATATATATAATCATATACATACATACACACACACACACACATATATATATATATATATATATATATATATATATATATATATATATATATATATATATATATATATATATATATATATATATATATATATATATATATATATATATATATTCATATATATATATATATATATATATATATATATATATATATATATATATATATATATATATATATATATATATATATATATATGATGTTAGGGTATCTAAATACAAAGACATATATACAAATATATAATTGTTTATGATTTTGGGATTAAATTAAATATTTCAAAACTAATTTTTTAGGTTCAATATTAATATATATAATTAAATATATAAGAAAATAATGGAAAAAATAGAATATATCATCACGTATGTATAAAAATATGATTTTTATATACATAAATAGATATGAAAAGAGCTAGGGTTTTATATAAATTAAAATTACAATTATGATTTTATAATTAAAATTAGAATATATAATTAAATGTATCATATATTAAATGTCCTAACCTATCCACATGGTATTAGATGGCGTCTTTGGATCTAAAGGAGAGAACTTCATCTCCTTGCACTCAATTCAAGTATTAAATGTTATAGAAATGATGAATTTGTATTGCAAATGTTAGAGAATATGGATCCTTTGATAAAAATTGACTGTAAAACCAATGCTACCATTCGCATGGCTCTCTTAGTGAGTAGGTTGACACAAATGACATTGCACCATACCTCTCATGTATAGAAGAAAACAAAGAGGGAGGTAGAAGTACAAGGTTCTGGTAGCATTAAAAAGAATGAACACATGGAAGAAATGCTCGAGGCCTTTTATGAGATGAACAAAGATGACGATAGTGGAGAAGATGTCATGGATTCCATGGAAAAAAAGAGAATTTCCATGATCCGAATCTAACGAAAAACACAAAAGCATGGGAAGACTAGCCCATTTACCACTATAGACTTAGGCAAAAATATGCATACTATGTGCATTGCTTGTGATGTTAAATCTTCAATACATTTATGGGTGGTCAAATAGTACTTTCTCTAAACTAGTTAGATAAGTGGATTTGAAATAAAATTTCATTGCTCTATAAACATAAGCTCATTTTCTAATATTTTTGTAGTTTCTTACATCTTGTAGGCTTATGAAATATCAGTTTCTCCTAAATCGCAATACCATGCCTCCAAGACATGGAGATGCAAGGATATCTATACTAGGTGCATCTCTTGGGATGCTCAATCTTCAATACATTTATGGGTGGTCAAATAGTACTTTCTCTAAACTATTTACATAAGGGGATTTGAAATAAAATCTCATTTCTCTATAAACATGAGTTCATTTTCTAATATTTTTGTAATTTCTTATCTCTTGTAGGCTTATGAAATACCACTTTCTCTTAAATGGCAATGCCATGCCTCCAACTTTTACAATCTGTTGGAATGGACTAGACCAAGATCGATGCTTGTTCAAACGATTGCATTTTCTTGCAGAATGAGTAGGAGCATCTCCACATATGTCCAAAGTTAGGAGCAAATAGGTTTAGAGACGACATTGTGGACGATGTAGTCCCCATAAAGGTTTTTCACCACTTTTCGATCATTCCAAGAATTAAAAGCATGCTAGGATGCAAATCCATAGCTCAGTTAATGTCATGGCCTGCAAAGAGCAGATCTAGAGATCCAGTAATGTGAGTTCGTGATAATTGTGATGCTTGGAAACATGTAGATAGTAAGTGGCCAGAGTTTGCTAGAGATCCTCAGAACAGACATCTAGGCCTAGCTAGAGTTGGAGTAAATCCATTTGTATTACATAGCTCCTCATGTAGCATAGGGCGTGTGTATTTTGTCAACTATAACATTCGACCATGTCTGGCCACAAAAAGCACTTTTTATTATTAGCTCTCATTGTGTAAGGTAAATACAAGGTCAAAAACATGGAAGTTGGAAAAGACATGTTGGAAAAGAAACTACCTAACTATTGTTAGAGAAGATTTTTCCAATCGTAAGAGGTTGTGTAGGACATGCTGATGAGATTTAAGGATAAGAGAGGAAGTGTGAACTTGATTCTCCATAAACTTCCATTTCAAAAGCAAATGTAGTGGGGGAGGATATCTCAAAAAAAGATGAGGAACTTGCAAAGGAATGTGATTGGGAATACTCAAAATAGGGTGCACTATGATCTCATGGATAACACTTTTGGACGGCACGAATCGATGGAAAATTATCAATTTTTGATAGTGGCATGATGGTGACCATTTTTGAGAAACGTATAGCAACTCCAAGATATAAAAATGCTGAATAAGGCCAGCTTGAGTATTGTGGAGTGATCCCATATATCTTGAAGCTATCCTTCCGAGAGGTTTGACTACTATATGTTTGATGTGAATGGTTTAAAGTAGTCACCTCTAGAAGAAACGCAATAGTGAAGATAGATATGACTGGTTTGCTTCAAGTAAACTCCACAAAGCTATGGATAGATGAAAGAGATACATTTGTACTTCCCAAACATTCTAAGCATGTTAATTTTATGCGAGATTTGAAAGAACTAGAGTGGCTCTTTGTTTCACAAGACACTCCATGTAGCAAAAAAAATTGTGTAGACATAGACATAGAAAAAACTCGATCCATCGTGGACTCTAAGGTGCATTTGATAGTCGAGGAAGATATCATTTTCCAAGATGAAGAGGTCTTTGAAGAAGATGAGGTACATGATAAAGTAACAGACGATATGTTATAGGATAATCAAGAAGGGGTGACCATACCAAGAGATCTAGAAGTTGCCAATGTAAAGATAGATATCCTCTGCACATCAGGTCTCAAAGATGATGCTAGAATAGAGTATTTATAAAGCAAGTACATGTACATACTAATTTGTGTTTATTTATTTTGCTATGTTTTTTAATACATCACTATTTCTCTACATTATGATTATTAGCGTATTCTAATTATTTGAGTTTTCTATTGCAAAACATGATCTGAGATAGTCCACTCCTCACTTTGCACTCCAGGAGGGAGAAGCAGTTAATGGAGTTTATATATCTCAAACATCTCTTGCTTATTTGGATAGAGCATCATAGCACTAGATCACTCATGATAGCACTCCGCTCAGTGTCACTCACATCGATAGCACACCCGTTGGCACCACTCCCTTTGGCAGGACTACTCTCGCTGAAGGTAGTTCATTTGACAAAACTAATCTGGCCGAAGGTACTCCCTTAGCGGAGAATACTCTCACAAGTGGTACTCTTGGCTTTATGACTACACCCATGTATTTGTGTGAGTATAAGGCATGGTATGCCCCTCATATGTGGTAGTGTTTTGTTCTATTTGGGTAAATGCACCATATTATAACATGTTTTGTAAGCCTAGTACGTTTCTAGTTCTAATCATCTTTTAGCTTAATTGGGAATAGGCAAGAAAATGGAGCAAGAAAATATCTAATCATGAGTAAATATAAAGATTATTAATATGATTCGTCTTAATCAAGACATAAGATATCAAAATAGCTACATTTCAAGCTCCTTGCATATCTATGTGATTAGTCATTTTTTAGCTTCTTTGAAGACACGATAATAATTATTGATTTCAGAGAAGTAGATCCATAAAATATCATACTTGAAGATTTTTGTAGGTGTCTCTTAAGTCGAATGTGAATGTAAGGCTTACATTATTGCAAGAGACTGTGAAGCTTCATTTGATCACCATCAAATTGGTTTTGCTCATTGCATTCAACATTGGTTAGACACATAGGATGTTGGATAATGAATTAAGACTTTATTGGATTCAACTCCTTACCTTGTTCTTTGGAATTTAAAGTGAAAATTGTATTCTTTCTATTTTGTTTTCTGTAATTCTAATATAGAAAAATGCTAGCCTTTTGAGAATATTTGAAAGACACACAATACAAAAAACAATAGGTCAATGGATGACCCACGTATGGAAATACAATGAAACAAGGGCATTAATAGAGTACTTGAACTCAATAATGATAAGTACATAGTAGAGAGAAAGCATTTCACAATGTAGGATTATAGGTATGGATACAAATGCTTCAAAATGATGAAGATAACTCACTATTTCACTGTAAGTATCAAAAATAATATTGAGATTATAGAATCTCCCATCATGGACATTAACAAGATACAAAATAAGAAGTCTAATAGTTATAATATATAAGACTAGAACAATGACATAGGTCAAAACAAGAACTAAAAATAGACAACCCCTACTTAGAGGTTGCTACTCCCTGAGCTTCAAGGACATGTATTAGAAACCTAAGGTTTCATTTGATATAATCTTGACAAAAACCCAATCATATTGCTTCATGATTAGATGGGACTCTTTTATTAGATCACTTTCACATTTCAAGATATAAACATCCATGAGTAGTAAAAAAATTTTTGGAAGATATAGGAGGGTAGCCATCTTAGCTCTATGTATGCATTTTAGTGTAGTGAATTGCAACATTACATGGCCTTAGAAACAAATAATAAGTTTATAAAGATGGGGAGGTCAAGCCAATGAATAAATACACCACCTAAGCTTTTCCATGTGATAAGATCCTTTATAAAGGAAGAAAAATAAATCAATAAAAAAGAAGAACTTAGGAATTTCTTACGTGCTAGTCTAAGAGAAGGGTCTTGAATTGAAACTATGAGAATACATTAATTCAATCAACATGACTTTACCAAACAAGGTAAATCACGTTCAATAAATAACTAGGAAGGGCCTTATTGTACGAAATCTATTCATATTTTGGAAGATCGTCAAAATAATAAAATAAACTCTAAATTTTGAATTATCCTTAATTAGTAATGGAAAATACAATTGCATAGGAACCTGAAATTTCAAAATACATTACAATTATGAGAAAAGGTCCGCTCATCCTACAAACATTTATGGTAACATTTCTTCTCATAAGTGAATCTGATACTTTCTATTATAAAAAGTTTATGAAAGCCTTAATTGATGATGGAAATTGTTCATGTCTGGAGAAAGATTTGGAGAAAACGTAGTGTCCTTATAAATAGGAAGTCTATAAAGCTATCTAGTTGTTTAGGGCTACGTCTGGATTAAAAAAAAATGGGGTAAAGAAACGTATTATAGAGGTAAACATTATAACATTACTCCTAAGCATGTTTAGACCCCAAAGCACTACAATACACTAGGAAATTTCGCCTCAAAGTTATGTAGTAAAGAAGGGGCTAAAAACATAGAAATATTCAAATATGTGGATTATTGAGGTAAAAAGTTTTCATAGGGTAAGTTATCCAATTGAGAAGGTTAAAAATATATCCAATTAAGAAGGTTATAAATATGAATCATTCTTGGCTAGCCACATTGGATATATGATAAAAGTTATTCAATTATCCACCTGCTTTGAAGAAGGAGATACTTGCACAAAATGGAAAGAGGTTATGTATAAGGAGATTAAAGGTTTGGATGAGAAAAAATCTTGGAGATTGGTGCCAAGCAATAAGAACATGAAATTTATTAAAAATTGAGTGGTCATATAAGTCAAAAAATGCACTTATATGGTAGCGTTTCTTGATATAGAGTAGTGCTTGTAGCTAAATGGTTTGCTTAATCATATTGAGTGGACTATGAAGAGACCTTTTTTCGTATAACTAAGATACCTACCAGTAAAAAATAATTGTAATAGGAGCTAGCAAGAATTGTAAGACATACAAGAGTGATGTGAAGAATGCTTTTGTGAGTTGATAGGTAGAGGAGGTGGTCTAAATGAACCAACCAAGTAGGATTGAAGATAAAATCAAAGGTAATTATGTTTTCTTGTTTAAAAGGGCACTCTATGGTCTCAAGAAATCCCCAAGCGTAGATTTATAATACTTTGACATGCGATTGATTAAAATGCTCAAAATTATAGCATATAGTAAGAGATTTTAGACTATACCACCATCAGATATTGAAGAGATGATATTGTCATCTTTTAGGAGTTGTAGCATTAATATACTTTGGATCATCTTAGAAAGGAGTCTGAATTCAAAAGAATTGCATAGGAAACAAGAGATGATCTATACTATGAGTGTAAATGCAGAAGAATGGTTCAAGCGCAACATGTTGAAGGGGAAGAAGGACAATCATAGTGAGAGAGAGGAGACTCCTAATGCTAGAGTGGTGGTTGGCAAAAGGGTCTTAATTAAATTTATTTTCTACTTCATCTTTGAGAGAAATGCCATAGAAGAAACATGTCAATATTCCCAAGATGCATTGAGACACTCTTTAAGGTTTCTTCATGATTAAAGAGTTCTTAAAACAAATTCAGCTTTCACATTAGGGAGGATGATTTCCTTGAAAAAACCTCTGTTGATCAATTCAACCATTCTCTCGTTCATGTTGTTCAATATATTCTCAAATACGAGTGGCATAGAGGGAAAAATTGTTTGTTCAACCTCTTAAGAGGAAATGAAACCATGAAATATCCATTAATATTGATATTTTTAGAAACGTTCACCCAAAGAGAGGAGATTATATATCTAAATAGATAATCTAAAGCTATGTCATTCATAGATTGGATGCTCTCAATATTTAAGAACAGGAATTCTTCATACAGTTCCTTTGTGAACTCCAGCCTTTCCCTGATTTTTAAAATATCTTCTAAAAAAAAGGATCTTCCCTTCGTAAATCTTCTCTCCTCTTTATTTACCCTTTAATGGATAGAAAGTTAATCATATGATAGGCCCTATATGAATCATGTTAAATGTCTCTAATTCCCAATGATTTCTTCTTTTTCTTGTCACTAATATTCCTCATTTTCTCCCTAAGGGACATTCGAAAGACACAAATCATATGCATCATTCAAGATTGGTTTGAGTGTAAATGGATTTTAAAGAATAAAGAATATGTTCAAACAGATGATGATACTTTACACTTGATTAACAATGTTGGAAGCGTACCACTAGTAGACAAGAATAGTGTTCAGAGTACATTTAAGTGATGCTTTACATGTGCCCAAGAAAGCCAAGATTATGGTGCATATGAGTTTTCTATGCCTGAAACATCATGAAGTGATAAGTGCAAAAGACTATGCAATGAGGAACGAGAAGAAAACACAGATCATGAGAGAGTACATGTTTTATTCACAAATCCATGATGACATAGGCCATGATGACAAAGGTACACGTGGGTTGTTGAAAAATAAGGGAGATAAAAATGTTCCTCCTCATGCAAGAAGAGAAGTAGTTTTAAGATCACATGAAGAAAATCCTTTGTGACGATCTATGAGAGTGCGGCATCCTCTAAAATAGAGTCAATCTATAGAATAAGTCTATGAAGCTTCATTACGTGTACATTATGGAAAGAATCAAAGCAGAGAAGGCATGGAGAGCTCAAAGCCGATCACCTTGTATTGAATGTTCTCTAACTGATCACATTACACAGAATTGTTTCGGGAACCCAAGGAACCAAAAAGAAAGAGGATACAGTAGACGTGGTTGTGGAAACTGAAGAGCAAGATTCGACAATTTTTATGGTTATAATAACAACTACCAAGATGGCCACAAAGGACATACTCCAACAACTATATGGATGATCAAGCTCAAGAAGATTCTCTTCTTCTCACAAACATGACTATGAAGGAAGAGAAGGGAGAGGAGCGAGTGTTTTATATCGAAGTCATAAGTCATAAAAATATATTTGATATATACTATACGTAGAGAAGTATAGGTGAGGATTCCAAACTGATTTGATGAATTATTACATCCCAAAAAACTACCCTTCATGGGAACTTAGTTATAGGTTTACTTCCATCGGTGTAGCTCCACGGTTTGAATCTCCATTTTGAACTTTACAAGCTTACTTTGATGTGGTTGTTTGAGTAATATACATACCATGTTCTTTGTAAATTACTAAGAATCCAAGGAAGCATGTGAGTTGTGCTAAATCAGTGATTTTGAATTCTTGTTTCATTTGTTGCTTGATCTCTCTTATACTTTCCGCATGAACATATACACTAAGATACGTGTCTTCGCCTTGTGACCTCTTTACAAATAAAGAGGGATCTGCCTTGCTTATTAGAAATCCTCTTGTATACAGAGATAATTTCATGATTATTGGTTAGGATAATTTCATCAACACATAGATAGATTATTGACTCTATATGAGACCTCTTTACAAATAAAAAGAGATCTTCTTTTCTTACTACGAAGCTTTCATCTTGTAGGTATATAAGCAAGCTATGGTTCAAAGTTCCTACGGCTTGCTTCAATCCATAGAGTTATCGTATCAACCTACAAACATAATCAAGATGTGAATCACAAAAACCAAGGGTTGGTACATATATGCCTTCTGTGAAATCCATTGAGGAGAGCATTCTTGATATCCTCAGGTATACCTTCCCATTTTTGAGAGCGGGAATACTCATCAGTACTCTAACTGTACGTATTCATTTTGAGCATACACTTTCGAGAGCGTCGCTGCTTTTGATTTACACTCTTTGTTAGCACGTTGCAATTGACTATCGTCTCTTGTGATGCAGCTGACTATCGTTAGAAACAAACAACAACCTGTCAAATTTAGGCCTCGCGTATCACGTCTTTAGGCGGATTTTGCGGCACGCGAGTAGGTTTCGACGATCATCTATTTCTTGAAGTTCATCTCTCGCTGCCACTAAGCTCATGAGGTCATGACTCATGGGCTCCCTCTCTCTCTGTCTCTCTCTCATGGCCTCTCTTTCTCTCTGTCTCTGTCTCTTTCTCTGTCTTTCTTCTTCTCTCTCTCTGTGTCTCCCTCCGTCTCTCTCTCTCTCTCATGGGCTCTCTCTCTCTCGCCCTCTCTCTCTCTCTCTCTCTCAAGCACAGAAGATTGGTTCAAGCCAGACAAGCACCTTCTTGACAAGTACTTGAATTATATCTTCTCTCTTTTTTTTGGGACCTTTCTGTCATTTTATTGCTCGAAAATAAACTTCAAATTATTCTCAATGTCATCGGCTGATTTTTTAATTGAAAAGGTCTTGTAGGTTTATTTTTGGTTTATTTAATACAAGTCCGGGAGAGTAGGCTAAGGCCGAACTTATTTTATATAAAAAAAAAGGTCATTTTGGCAGATTCATAATGCTTATAAAAGTTGGATCCCTTGTAAGCATTATAACATAAACATTTCTATAATGAATAAGCACCTTCTCGACAAGTACTTGGAACGTTTTTGTCATTTTATTGCTCGGACATAAACTTCAAACTAATGACAATGTCATCGGTTGATTTGTTTTAATGCTCCATACAATTTCTAATTGAAAAGGTAATTTGGATCCCATGGGCACTAGTCCTTTTCACTTGTACGTTTCTTTTTCTTTTATTTAATACAAGCCCGGAAGAGTGGGCTAAGGCCAAACTTCTTTTATATAAAAAAAAAAGGTCATTTGGGCTAAAGTCTCTTAACTTTATGCATATTTTCATTCTTATACAAATAAAGACTTTTTGTAATCTCACCTCGAAAAGCCATCTCCAGTTAGAGTGTTCTCACGTTGTTCCATACTTTCTATGGAAATATACAAAATTTCTGCCCCAAAAAAAGAGACCTTAATGTGAAAGAAAGAAACATACCAATTAAATGTTTTTTTTTCTAACAAGGAAAATCAGCAACCCCCTGATAAAAGAGACGAAGGGATAATTAGTCTTGTTTGTACCTTTTTATATCTCTCTTCAATTTTCTTCAATTGAATATTTGAAAATAACACCAATAAGCTAGAGGTGTTTCTCGTTTTAAGAAATTAATTTTGCCTCTCCTCTTCTTTTTTTGGTTTCCAACAAGAATTAGTTACACATTAGCCATATCAATCGTATTTAGGATGTCAGATTTATCACTCTTCTTAGGGAGACTACATATGTCCAAATTTATCTTGGGAAACCCCTTCTAAGGAAATTCTAAAATATCACCTCTAGTCTGTGAACTCTTTATCCATGAGACTCCAACAAGAAATGAAGTGTATCGTGGCTGGAATAAAATTTTCAAGATTAAATTGCAAGGTTCTTTCAAAACTAGAATTGGAAAAGAAAATTTTTGACCATCCAATCCTAGTCGTGGGTCTATCTCCATTAAAGACGCCCTCTTGACATCCATCATCGAGGACATGTTAGAGTGGTGGTTGGAAAAGGGTCGTAATTAAGATTATTTTTTCGCTTCATCTTTGAGATAAATGACATCCAAGACGCAACGGGACACCCTTTAAGGTTTCTTTGTGATAAAATAAATGCCAGGACAAATTTATCTTTCACATAGGGAGGGTGATTCCGTTGAAAGTGGCAGGATTCTCAAATATTAAGTGGCAGAATTGTTTGTTCACCCTCTTAAGAGGGAAGGAAGCCAAGAAATTTCCATTAATATCAATATCGTTTGAAAGAAGGAAGGAAAAAATAGTAAGGCAATTCATCAATGCGATAAAGGCTAATGCAAAATGGGAGCCTTCACCATAGCTAAGGACCTTTACATGAACATGCAAGCTCTTGAATTTAACACACTTAAGGGAGAGTTTCTCATATATGATGCCAAGATTATGAAGAGAGAAAAAAAAAAGATAATCAATCCTATAGTCTATATACATATAAGATTTAAACCAAGTATAACAAAGAAAAAGGTAATAGGATGAAGAGGTATAGGATGTAGAAAAAAAGGGGAGATCTCCAAACCCATCACCTTATGCTAAATATTTTCAAACATTATAGAGATTTTTTTTAGGAACCCAAGGAACCAAAGGGGACAAGGGTACAACAGAAGATGCTATGGAAACCCAAGAGGAAGATTCCACAATTATTTATGGATATAATAACAACTACCAAGGTGGATAGAAAGGAAGGACATACTACAACAACTATACAGATGATCAAGCTCAAGAAGATTTACTTCTTCTCATGAACATGACTATGAAGGAAGAGGAAGGGATAGGAAGAAAGGTTTTATATTCAAGTCACAAGTGCGAGAATAAAATATCCCTTAGTTCACTTACCCTTTGAGATACCTTGTAGCCTCCATGTGTGACTTCCTAGCTATGTGCATAGTTTTACTGAAATACTCAGAGTATAGTTTATATCTACGCTAATGAGGGAAGCATGGTTGAGGCTTCCAACATAATTTAATGAATTAATACATGTCATTAAATTACCATTCATGGGAACTTGGTTAGAGGTTCCCATTTTTCTTTTTTTGAACGTTACAAGATTTCTTTGAATTAGGAAAAATCCAAGGAAATATGTGAGTTGCACGAAGTTAATGATTTTGAAAACTTCCTTCATTTGTTGCTTGACCTTTCTTATACCTTTTGCATCAACCTACATAGTAAGATATGTGTCCTCTTCTTGTGGCCTGTTTACAAATAAAGAGGGATCTTCTTTTCTTATTAGTAATCCTATTAGGATAATTTTATGATCGCATACAGAGAGATAATCTCATCGTTACTTGTTAGGATAATTTCATCAACATATAGATAGATTATTCAATCTCCATGAGACCTCTTTACAAATATAAAGGGATCTTCTCTAGTTCCTAGGAATCCTTCATCTTGTAGGTATGTAATCAACGTATGGTTTAAAGCTCTTACAGCTTGCTTCAATCCATATAGATCTCTTCTCAACCGAGATAGATAATCAAGATAATGTGAATCATAAAAAGCAAGGATTTCAGCCATATATGCCTTCTGTGAAATCGATCCATTCAAGAAAGCATTTTTGACATCATCAGGTATATGTTTCCATTTTTGAGAGTGGAAATACTCATCAATACTCTAATTTTACATGACATTCATTTAGAGCACCCCCTTTAGAGAGCATGTCTCCTTGATGTTTACTCCCCCATAAACTTTCAAATTATTTACACTCCTTGGTAGCAACTTTGCTCTAGATGTAACTCACTATCATTGTTAAAAACAAACGAAAACCTATCATATTACATTTTGTTATGTCCATCAAATTTAGATTATAACACTTTTCGGGTATGGCAACATACATGTGCATTCTCTCTTTGTGACTGAAGTGGATGGCCATTTGTACTGGAGCAAAATCGACTATCTCTTATCATATGTAGTTTCTGTCCCACTACACATCACGTCTTTTGGTATATTTTGTTGCATGTGAGGTGCTTTTTAACGACCAACTATTTCCTCAAGTCATTTCTTTTTCTCACTAAGCTCAATGATGATGACTCATGACGCAGTCCCGAAACTACCTCTCTCTCTCTCCAGATTAGATCTGACCTAAGGAAGCACAGAAAATTGTTGAAGCTAGAGATGGGGAAGGATAAGAGGGACAAACATAGTGAGTGACGGTAGATCCCTAATGCTTATGAAAATTGGATCCCTTATTAGCATGATGATGTAGAAATTTCTATAATGAATAATCACCTTCTCGACAAGTTCTTGAATATTATAATATTATCGAAAATCACTTGAATATTATATCAATAAGTTTTATAATGAAAAAGAACCTTCTGCACAAGTTCTTGAATAAGCACCTTCTAAAGGATTTGGAAGTGAAATTTCTTTTGTGCATGAGGATCTCGTTCATATTGTCATAATTTTTCTGCCACAAGCCCTTTAGCTATGAAATAGACTTTAAACTATTGTCATGTCATCGAGTGATCTGTATTATTTGGGCTAAATTCTCTGGACTCTATGCATATCTTATTTCTTAATGGGATATATTTTAATAACAAAAAATCAAATAAAGCCTTTTTGTCTCACCTTGAAAAGCCATCTCTAGTAAGAACTATCAAGTTCATGCGATCTCCCATTGTTCCATACTTTCTATAGAGAGATACAAAATTTCTCCCCAAAAATAGACTTTAATGTGGAAGAAGGAAACATACCAATGAAATGGTTTTTCTAACAAAGAAAATCAACAACTCCCTTAAGAGACCTAGAGGAAAAGAAGCCTAAAAGTAATTAAGGTCTAATGATCCTCGTTTGCATCTCTTTATATCTCTCTTTGTTTTTCTTCGTTTGTACCTCTTCATATCTGTCTTGTATGTTCTTCTTTTGGTCCTTGATTCAAGGGAAATTCTAGTGTGTCATCTCTAGCTTATGAAATTCTTTATCCATGAGACTCTAATAGGAAACGAAGTGTATGGTGGAGGGGATAAAAAATTTAAACTGAAATCGCAATGCAGTAGAATTAATTTCTTGAATTTCCAATCCTAGTCTTAGGTAATACAAATTCACAATTCCATCTCCATTGCAAGAACACTCCACGTTTAGCCTAGTGTATCCTCTTGACATCCATGATTGAGGACAAGTTAGTGTGATGGTTGTGAAAGGGTCTTAAGAAAGATTAGTTTTATACTTAATCTTTGAAAGAAAGGCCATAGAGAAAATTCTTAGACATTCCCAAGATGCACTGGGAAAATCTTGAAGGTTTCTTCAAGATAAAAGAATTCTTAAGAAAAATTCCTATTTCAAATTGGAGAGAGTGACTCCATTGAAACAGCCTTGATTGATCTAGTCGAACATTCTGTCCTTGAAGTTGTTGAATACATTCACAAACACGAAGTGGCCCAAGGGGCAGCATTGTTGGTTCACCCTCTTAAGAGGGAATAAAGCCACAGAATCTACCTTTAATATTAATATTTGTAGAGGCATTCACCGAATGAGCGGAGATCATATATCTCAATAGGTAATCTAGAACTATGATCAGTCATAGATTGAATGTTTCAATCCTTAATAAGAGGATGCCATGATAGAATTTCCACTTGAATTCTATCCTTTCTTAAGTTTCTAAAACCGCTTCCAAAATGGTTTTTTCCTTCATAAATCTTTTGTCCGCTATAGTTATCCATTAATGGAGGAAGAGAGTTAATCCTGTGATTGAACCTATCTTGAGCATGTTAAATGGCTCTAGTTCTTAATGATTTCTTCTCTTTCTTGTGAATAATATTCCATATTTTATCCTCCAGGTACATGGGAAGGACACTAACTTTAGCTTTCTTCCTAGAATATGGTGAGAGTGTGGAGGTGTTCACAATCAGGGTTGATCGGGCTCGATCAAAGCACACATAAGCTATATGAAACTAATGAGTGTTGGAAGGTTTATGTGATATGAATGTGAAAGTGAAGACGAATTTAGGTATTGAGAGGAGAGATGTAATGATTTGAGTGTGGGAATGGGAACGTATGAATCTGAGCTAAATCCATGGACATGAATGGTTATAATACTAAAATACTAGACATATGAATCATACTTAAAGGAAGAATGTTCCAAAACGAGTTTCATATACAAAAACAAGATCAATGCATGTACATGGATCATGATCACAATAATAAACACAGAAAAGAATCTATCTTAAAAGAAGGGATGATCCATAAGGAGTTTCCTAAACACTTTGAAGATTAATACATATACATGGGTGATTCTAGATGCTATGTATGCAAATAGGTAATAGATTATGAATATAAAGATAATTATCCTCACAATCGCAATAGAAAAACCTCATTGGTTCAATGCAAATTTGGGAAGCCCTCTAATACATAGAAAGACTTGGAGGCATACATGTTAAAAAAAAAACACTTAGTAGATAGGAGACATGGAGACAATGTGACTTAATTTAAAAGAGATTGTAATGCAATACATGAACATGAGCATCATGAAACCTCAAGCTAGGAAATGTAATGGTAAAACGTAGTCCCCATGACCATCCCACCATGATAGTTCAACTGAATCCCACACGTGAGAGGATGGGAACCGCTTGATTGAATCTACAAAGTTGTGATTATTACACTTTGATGTCTTTCCTAAGGAATTTTCAGCATATGATAACTCTTTATCATTTATGTGGTAGTCTAAATAAATTCAGTTTTTGAATAGATGATATAAGTTTAGGTTTACCACCTCAACAATAAACCAAGTCATATCTCATTTGGTAGACTCATATCTCATTCCACTCAGGCTATAGACTCGTAGGTTCCAACTTTTTCTGAAACAACCAAACAATTATGTGTGTTATTAGCAAGTTTTTGAAATCCAAAGGGTTTTCTTAGAATAAAACATCATTATATGAACTATCATATACAAGACTCCTAATATACAGATCTTTTTGTAGAAAGTATTGAAATAAGTGAAACTAAAGAAATATAAGGGTTGGACTAGGGGGGGGCATATAAAGGCAATGGACCTATTACACCATTTCGAGTGTTTTGCACGAAAAGGAAAACATACAGATACATGTTTTGCATAAGTTCCCACTCGAATTTCATATCCCATAATACTACTATTGTAAATTTCTCTCTCTCTCTCTCTGTCTCTCTCTCTCTCTCTCTCCTCTCTCCCTCTACGGAATTCCAAAATAAGAAGTTGACCATCATATGCAGGGACCAACATCCTATTGCTTATCACAAGATCATGAATAAGCTCCTCTTTGATGATGCATGTCAATTTCCGTGTGCATTTATAGAATGTATGTACCTTATTTATCCTTTCGTGTGGCCTCTTCTCCTTATTTTTTCTTTCATAGTGCAAGCACTTTACATTCTACATCATTTTTACTTTGGATGAAAGATAGGATGATATATCTTACAAAAAAAAACTCTTTTCTCATGAATTTATAAATAAAACCTAGTTTCTTGCCTACTGCACTTCACATTTTTCCATCATCACTCGATTGGTATAAGTGGCCATCATATTTAGGGAGGAGAGGTTCTTAATGCTTTCTCTAACAACAATGATTGATTAGATGCCTTCTTAAAATAATAAAATAAGGTCATCTTTGATCATGTCAAATCTAAAAATCTAACCTTGAAATCAGATCCTCTTTTTCAATGATTTTTTGAGGGACAATGATAACCAAAATTTATCGCTCTCATAAAAATAGTTGCCATTTTTCCATGATATTTCTTTTGTAGGTAGAGGTAGAGGCTCAAGATGAAGAGGTTAAGGATGTAGAAAAGGCATGGAGAACTCAAAGCCCATCACCCTATATTGAATGTTCTCTAGCTGAGCGCATTACAAAGAATCGTTTCGGGAACCCAAGGAACCAAAGAGAATGCGGATACAATAGAGGTGACTGTGGAAAGTGAAGAGCAAGATTCCACAATTTTTATGGATATAATAACAACTACCGAGGTGGCCACAAAGGAAGGACATACTACGACAACTATATGGATGATCAAGCTCAACAAGATTCACGTCTTCTTATGAACATGACTATGAAGGAGGAAAAGGGAGAGGAGCAAGTGTTTTATATCGAAGACATAAGTGCAAAAAATATATTTGATATATACTAATCGTAGAGAAGTATAGTTGAGGCTTCCAAACTGATTTGATGAATTAGTACATCCCAAAAAACTACCCTTCATGGCACTTAGTTATAGGTTTACTTCCATCGGTGTAGGTTTTGAATCTCCATTTGGAGCTTTACAAGCTTAGTTTGATGTGCTTGTTTGAGTAAGGTACATACCATGTTCTTTGTAAATTCCTAACAATCCAAGGAAGTATGTGAGTTTTGCTAAATCAGTGATTTTTCTTCTTATACTATCCGCATCATCATATACACTAAGATACGTGTCTTCCCCTTTTGACCTCTTTACAAATAAAGAGGGATCTGCCTTTCGTGTGAGAAATCCTCTTAGGATGATTTCATCAACATATATACAGAGATAATTCCATCATTTTGTTATGTCCGTCAAATTTAGGCCTTGCGTATAACATTCGCACAGTAGAGTATAACATTGTTCGGGGATGAGTATACCTTTCCTTTTTTTTGTGAGTGAAGTGGATGGAAAATGCAGTTGTGAAGACTATCTCATGTCATATGATATGTAATGTCTCTTGGCGAATTTTGCGGCACGCAAGCAGCTTTCAACGATCGTCGCTGCCACTAAGCTCTTTCTCTCTCTTGGTCTCTCTCTCTATGTCTCTCTCTCATAGGCTCTCTCTCTCTCTCCCTATCTCTCTCATGGGCTCTCTCTCTCTCTTTCTCCCGCTCTCTCTCTGTGTCTCACGATTATACCTTATCTATGGAAGCACAGAAGAATGGCTCAACCATAGTGACTATACCTTATCACAGAAGCACAGAAGAATGGAATCCCTTGTAAAAGTTCTTGCATTATATCTTCTTTCCCTTTTTTTCGGAACTTTTTTGTCATTTTTTGTCAATGTCATCGGCTGATTGTTTTTAATGCTCCATACAATTTCTAATTGAAAAGGTCGTTTGGGGGTCCGTGGAGAGAAGGCTCAGGCCGAGCTTTTTTTATATAAAAGAAAAGGTCATTGGGGCTAAAGTCTCTTGACTTTAATGCAAATTTTCTTTCTTAAACAAATAAAACCTTTTTGTGATCTCACCTCGAAAGGCCATCTCCAGTAAGAGCGATCTCACAATGTTCCATACTTTATATGGAAATATACAAAATCTCTGTCCCCAAAAAAAGAGACCTTAATGTGAAAGCAAGAAACATACCAATGAAATGGTTGTTTTTTCTAACAAGGCAAATCAGCAACCCCCTCATGAAAGAGACGAAGGGATAATTAGCCTTGTTTGTACCTTTTTATAACTCACTTGAATTTTCTTCAATTGAATATTGGAAAATAAAACCAATAAACTAGATATATTTCTCGTTTTTAGAAATTACTTTTGCCTCTCTTTTTTCTTTTTTTGGTTTCCAGCAAGAATTTATCATACATTGGCCATATAAATCGTCTTTAGGATGCCGGATTTATCACTCTTCTTAGGGACACTAAAGATGTCCATTTTTATCTTGGGAAACCCCTTCTATTAGGGTCCTTCGTTTGAAGGAGCATACATACACACACATACACACACACACACACATCTACACATCTACACATTTACACATGCATACATACACACATACATGTACACACATGCATGCTTACATACACACACATATACACACATGCATCATTACATACACACACATATGCACACATGCATGCATACTGGCACACATACAAATATACTCACACACATACATACACACACACATGCATACAAA
The DNA here is from genome assembly GCA_020310875.1 of Ceratopteris richardii. Classification (NCBI taxonomy): domain Eukaryota; kingdom Viridiplantae; phylum Streptophyta; class Polypodiopsida; order Polypodiales; family Pteridaceae; genus Ceratopteris; species Ceratopteris richardii. The sequence continues at coordinate 53,995,814 of CM035443.1, forward strand.
CATACATACACACATACATACACACACATATATACGCATATGCATACATACACATACACAAACATATACACACATACATATACACACATACATACATACACACACATACATACACACATGTACACACATGCATGCATACATACACACACATATACACACATGCATGCATACACACATATGCACATATACACAGATGCATACATACACACACATGCATACACACATACATACAGACATGCATATACACATATGTATACACACATACATACACACATATACACACATGCATGCATACATACACACACATACACATATACACACATGCATGCATACATACACACACATACACATATACACACATGCATACATAAACATAGGAAAATAGAGCATACATACACACAGACATACACACACACATACATCTACACATTTACACATGCATACATACACACATACATGTACACACATGCATGCTTACATACACACACATATACACATGCATGCTTACATACACACACATATACACACATGCATTCATACACACAAATACATACACACATGCATTCATACACACACATACACACATGCATGCATACATACATAGACATACACATATACACACATTCATACATACACATAGGAAAACAAAGCATACATACACACACACATACACACACACATCTACACATTTACACATGTATACATACACACATACATGTACACACATGCATGCTTACATACACACACATATATACACATGCATGCTTACATACACACACATATACACACATGCATGCTTACATACACACACATATATACACATGCATGCATACACACACATACATACACACACATACATACACACACATACATACACACATGGCTGCATACACACACATACATACACACATGCATGCATACATATACACACATACACATATACACACATGCATGCATACATACACACACATACACATATACACACATGCATGCATACATACACACACATACACATATACACACATGTGTGTGTATGCATGCATGTGTATATATATATATATATATATATATATATATATATATATATATATATATATATATATATATATATATATATATACAATAGGATAATTATATAGATAAATAAATATAAAAAGAACTAGTGTTTTAAATAATTTAATTAAATATATATAATTAAATATACAAAAATAGGATAAACTAAGGAAAAAATCTGAATCTATAAATAAATATAGATATATAAAATAGGGTTTTAGGTTTTTAGGATTAGGATTAGGGTTTTAGAGTTTGAAGATTAGGGTTTATGGGTTTTAGGGTTTAAGGAAAAATTTGAATAAATAAATATATATATATATATAAAATACGATAATTATATGGATTAATAAATATAAAAGGAACTAGTGTTTTAAATAATCTAATTAAATATATATAATTAAATTTATAAAATTAAATACATAAAAATATGATTAATTAAGGAAAAAATCTGAATATATAAATAAATATATATATATAATAGGGTTTTAGGTTTTTAGGATTAGGATAAGGGTTTAAGGGTTTTAGGGTATAAGGAAAAAATCTGAATAAATAAATAAATATATATATAAAATAGGATAATTATATAGATAAATAAATATAAAAAGAACTAGTGTTTTAAATAATTTACTTAAATATATATAATTAAATATTTAAAAATAGGATTAATTAAGGAAAAAAACTAAATTTATAAATAAATATATATATAAAATAGGGTTTTAGGTTTTTAGGATTAGGATAGGGTTTTAGGATTTTGGGATTAGGGTTTTAGGGTTTTAGGGTTTTTGGATTAGGGTTTTAGGGTTTTAGGTTTTAAGGAAAAAAATCTGAATATATAAATAAGTATATATATAAAATATGATATTATATAGATAAATAAACATAAAAAGAACTAGTGTTTTAAATGATTTAATTAAATATATATAATTAAATATATATAATTAAATATATAGAAAAAGGATTAATTAAGGAAAAATTTTGAATACATAAATAAAAATATATATATAATAGGCTTTTAGGTTTTTAGGATTAGGATTAGGGTTTTGGGATTTTAGGATTAGGGTTTTAGGATTTTAGGATTTAAGGAAAAAATTTGAATAAATATATATATATATATATATATATATATATATATATATATATATATATATATATATATATATATATATATATATATATATATATATATATATATATATATATATATATATATATATATATATATATATATATATATATATATATAGGATAATTATATAGATAAATAAATATAAAAAGAACTACTGTTTTAAATAATTTAAAGAATTATATATAATTAGATATATATAATTAAATATATAAGAATAGGATTAACTAAGGAAAAATCTGAATGTATAGATAAAATAGGATAATTATATAGATTAGGCTTTAAGATTAGGGTTTTAGGTTTTTTAGGTGTTTAAGTATTTAAGTTTTAGTATTTCAAGTTTAAGTCTTTAGGAGTAAGATTTTTAGGTTTAATAAAAACAACAAATGATCTAAAATGTCCATATTGTAGTAGATGGCTTCTTTGGATCCAGAGGAAAGAATGGCATGTCCTTGCACTCAGTGCAAGTATCAAATTTATCGAAAACGATGGATTTGTACTGCACATGTTAGAGAGTATGGCTCCTTTGATAGGAGTTGACTAGAAAACCTATGCTACCATTCACATGGTCCCTCAGGTGAGGAGATGGACCCAAACGACATTGCAACGGTAACCTGGCATGGACAAAAGAGATTAAACAAGCGCTTAGACGTACAAGCAAGTACTAATAATATTACACAGAATGAACATATGGAAGAGATGCTCGAAGCATTTTATGAGATGGACGAAGATCATGATGGTGGAGAAGATGTTGAGAGTTTCATGGACACAACAGAATTTCCACAATCAGAGGTCGATGAAGAATATGAAAAGACGTGAAGACTCGCTCGTTTACCACTTTACAATGGAGCAAGGATATCTCTACTACGTGCGTCACTCGTGATGTTCAATGTGCAATCCATTTATGGATGGTCAAATAGTAGTTTCATTGAGTTGTCAAAGTGTGGAGCAAATAGATTTAGAGAAGACCTTGTATGTGAAGCAATCCCCGCAAAGGTTATTCCCCACTTTCCTATCATTCCACGAATTAAGAACATGTTTAGATGCAAATCTATAGTTGAGTTAATGTCATGGCATACAAAGAGTAGGTTTATAGATGGTGTAATGCCAGTGCCTACTAACTCTGACGCTTGGAAGCACATACATAGTAAGTGGCCAGAGTTTGCTAATGAGCCTCGGTCCATATGTCTAGGCCTAGCTATGGATGGAGTGAGTCCATTTGGTTTACGCAGTTCTTCATGGACCACATGGCATGTATGTTTGGTCAATTATAACATCCCACCATGGCTCGCCACAAAGAAAGGTCATTTATTGTTAGCTCTTATTGTACCAGCTAAGTATAAGGTAAAGAACATGGATGTATATCTTGCACCACTTGTGGAAGAACTGCGCATTTTATGGGATGGGATTACTGTGTGTGACATGTCTCAACCTATAAGAAGATGAGACGTGAGAGTGCAAGGCATACTTATGTGGATGATGCATGATTGGCCTCGTTATGGTGAATGTTCAGGTTTATCAATTTTGAATTACCATGCTTGTCCCTTATGCGGACCACGACTCGAAGCATGCTATTCTAAAGCACTACGTAAAAGTGTCTATGAAGGACACCATAGATATTTGCCTGATGGACATGTTTTACGTGAAGGACAAATTGGTCGACAAGCGCAATGCCAAATGAAAGCTAGTGATTGGAAACAACTGTGGGATTCAGAAAATCGAGTCACTGGCATGAAACGGTTGTCCATTTTTCATGAACTCCCTTAGTGGAGTGAATTGTTGATCAATCGTTTCGTAGACCGGATGCATATTTTTAAGAATGTGGGAGAGATTCTTTGGAAAAATTTGATTGAAAAGAAAGAAATAAAAGCACAAAGGGAGGAGTTAGAAGAGCGAGGTCGTATGTGAGATTTGTGGGCAATTACTAAGCCCAACGGAACAATATCGTTACCAAGAGCTCCTTGGCTGCTTCACAGGATGAAAGAGCAACAAGTGAGGAAAACAATTTCAGAGTTTCGAACATCTACTCGATGCATGAGGTGTCTAAAGACTGATTTCACACAAAACGACGATCTTGGAGGGCTCAAGTCTCATGATTGGCAAAAGTTTTTATAGTTTGGGATCCGTGTAGCCCTAAAAGATTGTCTTTCGGAGGATGTATGAAGATCCATTTATAAAATTAATTCTTTAGTACAGTGCATCTCTTCTAAAGAGATAAATAAAGATAGCATAGAGAGTGCGAAACTCAATGCTATCAAGGCTTTTTTTATGGTAGAGAAATACTTTCCCACAAGTATTGTCACTATTCAACTTCATTTACTAGTTCATGTGGTAGATGAAGTTGCAATAGCAGGAAGTGTCCATAGTCGATGGATGTTCTTCTTAGAGTGCTTTATGAAGACATTAAAAGGGTTTGTTCGACAGAGAGCACGTCCAGAGGGTAGCATGGCAGAGGGATGGCTTGTACAAGAGTCTCTTGTATTCATAACTGAGTGGCTACGTATGTCGGATCCTGAAATGCCTCACGTATGGAGCGATGATGAAGATGTTCATCTCATAGGTGATGAACCACAAGGTAAAGGATTGCAAAGAAAAATGGATGCAGCTTTCAGAGAGAAGGAAATGAAGTTTTGCATAGTTAACTCCGAGCCTATGCAGAAGTGGTTAGAAAGGTATGAGCTTGCCAAGGAAACCAACGCAAAGGAAAGAGCTGAGTTTGGAAGGAATCGTTCCACTCGATTTTTGCCTCTTCTAGAAAGTCTTCGACCTCTTTCATCTTTTCCAACGAGCAGATGTCTAGATACAGCGGTTTCACAAGCAAAGACAATGGGTGAAGATATCTCTAAAGAAGAAGAACTCGCAAAGGGATGTGATTCGGAGTATACTAAGTACAGTGAATTATGGTCTCATGGAGGACACTTTCAAATGGCATGAATTGATAAAAATAGGTCTACTTTTGATAGTGGTGTGATGGTGAACTTTTTGCAAAAAAGTAGAGCGAGTGAAAGAGATGATAATGCTCAATAAGGCGAGCTAGATTATTGTGGTGTGATTCAAGATATCTTGACACTGTCTTTTAGGAAGTTTCATTATTTTGTCTTTGATATGAAATGTTCAAAGTGGTCACCTCCGAAAGAAACGCAACAGTGAGGTAGGATAAAAGCGATTTGCTTAAAGTCGACTCCACAAAATTATGGACGGATGAAAGGGATACATTTGTACTTCCCGAACACTATGAGCAAGTTGTTTCATGTGAGTTTATCTTATTCCATTAACGTTCTTTGTTGTAGGACTATTGATATGGAACGTTCTTTGCATGTGTATGGGAATGGCACACCAAAATTTTTGTATTTGATTTTTATCTGGCAATGCATTGCTTTGCCACATTTTGTAAAAGCGTCATATATGACAGTGGTTTGCCACACTCTTCTACATGCTTCATTTATGAAATATATCACTTTTTTTGTACATGGTTCATGGTTCATTCTCATTATCTCTTTTGTGTCGAATAATATTCTATTTTATGAAATCATATTTCGGTTGACATTAGAGTACACATGACATTTACTCGATTTTTTTTGGGTAGAGTGTATTGTCTTTTGTTAAGCAACATCATGGTAATGTTGCTGTAGCAAAAGACAACACACTTTGCCCAAAAAATATTTGCAGATATGGTCGTCGGTATATGTGCTGATACTCCCAGTAATGTCATCAGAATAAGCACTCGTACACCCAGCGGGCACCGATATACGTGACGGTGCACCCAGCAGAGGCATCGGTACGGGCCTTGGTAATACCGACGTTCATATCGATGCTCATAACTACGCCTATACGAATGCCCATACCAATGCCCATACAGGCGCTCTAGTCCCAAAACACCAATAGATTTCTCTCTATTTCTTCATGAATGAGACATGAACAGTTTCCATAATGAATTAAGGCCTTAAGAATCGTTTTGTCTAATAGAAACTATCAGATTCACTTATGAGAAGAAATGTTTCCATAAATGTTTGTAGGATGAGAGGACCTTTCCTCATATTTTTAATCTATTTTAAAATCTCATGTCCCTACGCAATTGTATCTTCCAATACTAATTATGGATGATTCAAAATGTAGAGTTTATGTTCTTATTTTGATAATCGTCCAAAATATGAATAGACTTGGTACAATAAGGCCCTTCCTAGTTATTTCGTGGATATGATCTTCCTTGTTTGTTGTCCTTGAAGCTCAGGGAGTAGCAACCTCTAAACACGGATTGTCTATTTTTAGTTCTTGCTTTGACCTATGTCATTGTTCTAGTCTAATATATTACAACTCTTAGACTTCTTATCTTGTATCTTCTTAATGTCCATGATGGGAGATTCTATAATCTCAATATTATTTTTGATACCTACGGTTGCAAATAGTGAGTTCTCTTTCATCATTTTAGACCATTTGCATCCATACCTATAGTCCTACATTGTGAAATCCTTTCTCCGTATTATGGACTTATCAATATTGAGTTCTGGTACTCTATTAATGCCCTTGTTTCATTGTATTTCCATACATGGGTCATCCATTGACCTATTGTTTTTTGTATTATGTGTCTTATATACTCTTAAAAGGCATATCTGAATGCTCTTCAAATATTCTCAAATGGCTAGAATTTTTCTATACTAGGAATCACAAAAAACAAAATAGAAAGAATAGTATTTTCACTTTAAATTCCAAAGAACAAGTTAAGGAGTTGAATACAATAAAGACTTAATTCATTATCCAAAATCCTATGCATCTAATCAATCTTGAATGCAACGAGCAAAATCAATTTGATGGTGATCAAATGAAGCTTCAGATTCTCTTGCAATAGTTTAAGCCTTACATTCACATTCGACTTAAGAGATACCTACACAAAGATTCAAGTATGATAGTTTATGGATTTCCTTCTTTGAAATAAATAATTATTATTGTGTCTTTATAGAAGCTAAAAATGACTAACCACATAGATATCGAAGGTCCTTTAAATGTACCTATTTTGATATCTTATGTCTTGATTAAGACACATCATATGAATAATCTTTATATTTACTCATGATTAGATATTTTATCGCTCCATTTTCTTGCCTATTCCCAATTAATCTAGAAGAGCCTCTTTCTCTCCCTCTCTCTCTCTATCTTTCTCTCTATGTATCTCTCTCTCTCTCTCTCTCTCTCTCTCCCTCTCTCCCCTCTCTCTCTCTCTCTCTCTCCCCCGGATCATTCAAAGGTAAAGAGAAAACATAACTTGGCACGATTGATTTTATCATCACAGTCAATCCAATCCTCTCCAAAAAATTTTGCACATGTACTCTCTTCTAGATTGTTTTTAATAATGACTTTGTATAACCATATAGGAGAGAAGAAAGAAGAACACTAGTTTATTGAAAGCAAGGACACTTAATGGAAATGTGAATATTTTATGTGTATTATGATTCCATAATCTATTAGAAATAATCCATATTCCAACATTGGAACAACTCGTTCCAACCCAAACATAAATGATATGCACAACCTATTGATCAATGAAATATGGTCGTTGTCCATGTAGAGATACACAGTATTTGATGTATTATATATGGCTTTCAATGTTATGAGGGCACTATGAAAGCAATGAAAATAATGCAGTAGTGGGAAAAATAATAGAATAGAATGGCATAAATCAGGTGGCCTAAGACAAGCTAAGAACTGAACTATCTATTATGAATTATGGAATGTGTTGAATAAGGAATTATTAGAGAGTTAATTTATTAATGTATTAATGTGCTTTTGGTGTTTTTTATATATTAATTGAAGGTTTGTGAGGAGCATGAAAGGTATGAAAGGATAGACATCAATAATCACATTTATATTTTATATAATTTTTAAATAAGCCCACATAGAGGGTTTGATTTTTTGAAATAGTTAGTTAAAATAACGGTTAGGATACATACCATTGTAGACCACGATCTTAAGGTATTCTACAAAAGAGACCAACTTTTACTTTCACGCATGCTTTTCAAAGTTCCTCTCATGTAACCACTATTTTTGAGATAATAAAAAATCTTTTAAATACATGCACTCTATGGACTATCAAAACAGAGTGCATGGGGGATATTGCACCCAAAATTGTATTCTCTCTCATCTCCTTGCATATCTATTTTCTCTACATATTTTTAGCATTCATAACCTCTATAAGTGCATGAGTTAAGATCCTGATAACAGTATTATCAGAGTTGTGCGTGCATCACTACAGACGGGTCTATTTCTATTTGTTTTGGTGCTTGATCTCTATTCACTAGTCGTTTCCTTTTTGGTTTCCACCTCCACTTCCACTTTCTTCCACTTCTGATTCTGATTCCTATTCCATTTTGATTTTTTATTCTATTTCCGATTTTTGGTTTCGATTTCAGTTTCAGTTTCTGGTATCCGTTCTACTTCTAGAACCAAAACTAGAACCTACATTTACACCTATGCTTACTTCTTTGGCTTACCCCAAGGCATCGACTAAGGCATGGAAGTACACATAGTTAAGGCATTACTTTGGCATCTTTGGCACCCATGGCTCCCTTGGTGACCATTGGAAGTCGTTGGGTGTGTACGAACCAATTTTAATTTATGAGTGGCAATAAGTAGTTTTATATTCAACGAGGAAGGAGGGAGGATTTGAAGCCATAACCTCACTCTCATAAGGGAAGTATTTTAGAATTACATGATCTCTTTCTTATATTTAACACAACTTGAATCTCTTTCTTAATTTTTCTAATTTCCAACAACAACAACCCTTCCTTTTACATTTTAATTCAAGAAATCTCAAAATTGTTTTTACATACCTACCAGGAGGTTTTTGTTCTCTACATACTCATGCACCCTACAAAAACCACGGAGGATTTTGGTAATTCACCTCTACCTGAGGCAACAACATTTACATGATCGATGTGCATGGAAAACCTTTACGTGGAAGGAGGGTGACACGGTCACTAGCCACACAGAGTGCTTTTGGCAAAGGTTATTATTGGTCTGAATGCTAAAAAATATACCGGAGGATATCTTGTAGCAAAAATATGAAGATCGTTTGGAGGTGGGAATCCAAGCCAAGCTTCACACCCTACAACCTACAACCCTCAACGAGGCTATCCCTTTTTCCTATGATGCAGAGCAGTTCCAGTCCATAAGCAAATCAATGTGTCCACACCAACCACATCAATGAACACTTTTTGTTAAACCAAATTATCCTATGAAATGTAATTTTAATGCCCCATCGTACTATAGTTTTTCTTGTCATCCACAATCCAACTTCTCAACTGCACCTATTGCTTTTTCCCTCCAACCTACAAAACCACCTACCTTGCAAAATTCAATGATAGATACCCAACAAAACCAGCTATATATCACATGCTAGAATTGTTGTAAACTTGGACATACAAAAATAAAATGCCGATTGTGACCTATTCAAATGAAGCCAACTATAACTCAATTGCATAACATGGATGCCCATAATGCAAAAATTTCTCCTATTTGGATAGAGGAAGCATTCGAGAAGGACTTAAGTACCGTGGGTAATGATATCTCTATTCATTCTCCACTTTGCACACAGGGTAGTACAAATAACGAACTCCTTAATATTATAGATGACAATGGTAGTTCACATGATTTCATTTCACATTTAATAGTACAAGAATTAAAATTAAAAACATTTCCTTCCTTATATAAAGTGAAAGCTACATTTTGAGGTAGTGGTTACAATGTATCAAGAGAGGTGCAAGATGTTACCATTAGAATAGGCCCATATGTAGATTCATGGACATTTTTAATTACGCTTTTGCAATCTTACAATGTTATACTCTGGTGTGTCTTTTTGTCATTATTATAACCCATGCATTCACTACCATACGCATACCTTCAACTTTGAATTTAAAGGTCAAATCATTACTTTGTTTGTGCGGCATGATTTCCAATCATTTCCATTGATAAAGTCATAATCAAGTAATACATTCATCTAGGAAAGGATATAATTCATGCATTGTTTCATCTATGTCATAAATGATTATATTTATACACTTCTTGATGCACATAAACCTTTCATGACTACTTAAAAGGACTATTTTATGTCCAAATATCCCTTTGAACTACCACCATCTAGAGGATCCTTTAACCATAGCATAGACTTAATTCCTTGTAGTTCTCCTCCTCATAACGCACCTCATAGTTCTTCCCCATTTGGAGCACGAGTACTCTTAGTCAAGAAGAAGAATAAAACTTATCAAATGTGCATTGATTATAGAGCCCCTAACAAGATCACAATAAAGAATTGATAACCTATTCCTCGAATAGATGAGCTCTTACATAAATTATGAGGTGCTCATGCCTTTAGTAAAATTGATCTTAAATCGGGTTACCATCAGATTCGTATGATGCAATGATATTTTTAAGACTACATTTAGAACTCAAACCGACTATTATGAATTTTGGTAATGCGCTTTGGACTTACAAATGCTCCTACTACATTTGCATGAATGATCAACAACATTTTTATTGATTACCAAGCTTTTATTCTTGTATTGTTTGATGATATACATGTTTATAGTAAGAATGATAGTGAACACAAGAAGCATCTTGAAATAGTGTATCATTTGTTACGAGAGTCCATCTATCACGAGCACCAGCCACCATGTGGGCATCTTGTTGTCACCTTAGAGTGGATTCCGCATAGGGTGCATGAGGTGATGTCCCATCTACGATTAGAGACGCATGAAACTTATAGAGTAGGATTATCAAAGCCGATATGGTTAGACATTGAAGAGTGGGATATGATTCATGATGACTAGGAGACTCCTAACCAATATCATGAGCACCAAGATGCAATGGCTACATTTTGATACAGCTGGAGCATCACATTTGGTTAGGAGCGAGTACAACACTATGCATCATGAGTTTGTAAGTATAATTTTGATATTTTCTTGTGTTAAGCACATCATGTATGTTCATCTAACATGTTTCATATTTTTCGCAAGAGTTGGTAGTTGGGCATCCTCTTACATGAGCAAAGGAGGCTTATGGACATCCTCATGGACTAGTTGTGCTCTTGGAGGACTTTGATGGACATAGTGTCATCAATTAATGGGAGCGTGTATGATGAGGTGAGCTTATAAACTTAGTTTGGTATTCTTTTTGTTGTTTATAAATATGATACCAATTGGACTCATTTCATGAATGTTATTTATTGCAAGGCTACACATAGAGATGGTTTGATCCCTTTAGGCATGTCTATGGCAGTGGTGTGCCACATATTTGAATTTGACTCATATATGGCAATGGTGCACCAAAATTTTGTATTTGGCTCATATATGGTAGTCGTTCGCCACACTTTTGTACATTGTTCATTAATGGAATATGTATCTCTTTTGTACATGGTTCATTTATGGAGTATCTCTTTTATTCATGGTTCATGGTTCATTTTGCTTATCCCTTTTGTTCGTGTGTTTTGCTTTATCAAATCATGTTTTAGTTTCCAATCATGTATACAGATGATTTTGATACCGATATGCATACCATCAATTATACCATTGGTTTGTAGATACATATGAACATCTATAGTGATGAAAATCTATCGACACATATAGCCATCGTAATAGTGATGCTACTAGGGGGTTATCGATGCTTATACTAACATCAATACTAACGCTTATATTGGCACTATTGTATCGGCATGCATATCAAAACTTATACCAATAGCATAGCAAAAATGCACCCATGTATTTGTGTTAGTATAAGGCATGGTATGCCCCTCATATGTGGTAGTGTTGTGTTCTATTTGGGTAAACGCACCATATTATAACATGTTTTGTAAGCCTAGTACGTTTCTAGTTCTAATCATCTTCTAGCTTAATTGGGAATAGGCAAGAAAATGGAGCAAGAAAATATCTAATCATGAGTAAATATAAAGATTATTAATATGATTCGTCTTAATCAAGAGATAAGATATCAAAATAGGTACATTTCAAGCACCTTGCATATCTATGTGATTAGTCATTTTTTAGCTTCTTTAAAGACACGATAATAATTATTGATTTCAGAAAAGTAATTCCATAAAATATCGTACTTGAAGATTTGTGTAGGTATCTCTTAAGTCGAATGTGAATGTAAGGCTTACATTATTGCAAGAGACTCTGAAGCTTCATTTGATCACCATCAAATTGGTTTTGCTCATTGCATTCAACATTGGTTAGACACATAGGATTTTGGATAATGAATTAAGACTTTATTGGATTCAACTCCTTAACTTGTTCTTTGGAATTTAAAGTGAAAATTGTATTCTTTCTATTTTGTTTTCTGTAATTCTAATATAGAAAAATGCTAGCCTTTTGAGAATATTTGAAAGACACACAATACAAAAAACAATAGGTCAATGGATGACCCACATATGGAAATACAATGAAACAAGGGCATTAATAGAGTACTTGAACTCAATAATGATAAGTACATAATACAGAGAAAGCATTTCACAATGTAGGACTATAGGTATGGATACAAATGCTTCAAAATGATGAAGATAACTCACTATTTCACTGTAAGTATCAAAAATAATATTGAGATTATAGAATCTCCCATCATGGACATTAACAAGATACAAAATAAGAAGTCTAACAGTTATAATATATAAGACTAGAACAATCACATAGGTCAAAACAAGAACTAAAAATAGACAACCCCTACTTAGAGGTTGCTACTCCCTGAGCTTCAAGGACATGTATTAGAAACCTAAGGTTTCATTTGATATAATCTTGAAAAAACCCAATTATATTGCTTCATGATTAGATGGGACTCTTTTATTAGATCACTTTCACATTTGAAGATATAAACATCCATGAGTACTAAAAAAGATTTTTGGAAGATATAGGAGGGTAGCCATCTTAGCTCTATGTATGCATTTAAGTGTAGTGAATTGCAACATTACATGGCCTTAGAAACAAATAATAAGTTTATAAAGATGGGGAGGTCAAGCCAATGAATAAATTCACCACCTAAGCTTTTCCATGTGATAAGATCCTTTATAAAGGAAGAAAAATAAATCAATAAAAAAGAAGAACTTAGGAATTTCTTACGTGCTAGTCTAAGAGAAGGGTCTTGAATTGAAACTATGAGAGTACATTAATTCAATCTACATGACTTTACCAAACAAGGTAAATGACGTTCCATAAATAACTAGGAAGGGCATTATTGTACGAAATCTATTCATATTTTGGAAGATTGTCAAAATAATAAAATAAACTCTAAATTTTGAATTATCCTTAATTAGTACTGGAAAATACAATTGCATAGGAACTTGAAATTTTAAAATACATTAAAATTATGAGAAAAGGTCCGCTCATCCTACAAACATTTATGGAAACATTTCTTCTCATAAGTGAATCTGATACTTTCTATTATAAAAAGTTTATGAAAGCCTTAATTGATGATGGAAATTGTTCATGTCTCATTCCTGAAGAACTAGAGAGAAATATATTGGAGTTTTGCGACTAGGAATGCACACAAACAACACAATGAAGGAGAAAGATTTGGAGAAAACGTAGTGTCCTTATAAATAGGAATGGTATAAAGCTATCTAGTTGTTTAGGGCTACGTCTGGATAAAAAAAAATGGGGTAAAGAAACGTATTATAGAGGTAAACATTATACCATTACTCCTAAGCATGTTTAGACCCCAAAGCACTACAATACACTAGGAAATTTCGCCTCAAGGTTATGTAGTAAAGAAGGGGCTAAAAACATAGAAATATTCAAATATGTGGATTATTGAAGTAAAAAGGTTTCATAGGGTAAGTTATCCAATTGAGAAGGTTAAAAATATATCCAATTAAGAAGGTTATAAATATGACTCATTCTTGGCTAGCCACATTGGATATATGATAAAAGTTATTCAATTATCCACCTACTTTGAAGAAGGAGATACTCACACAAAATGGAAAGAGGTTATGCATAAGGAGATTAAAGGTTTGGATGAGAAAAAATCTTGGAGATTGGTGCCAAGCAATAAGAACATGAAATTTATTAAAAATTGAGTGGTCATATAAGTCAAAAAATGCACTTATATGGTAGCGTTTCTTGATGTAGAGTAGTGCTTGTAGCTAAATGGTTTGCTTAATCATATTGAGTGGACTATGAAGAGACCTTTTTTCGTATAACTAAGATACCTACCAGTACAATAATAATTGTAATAGGAGCTAGCAAGCATTGTAAGACATACAAGAGTGATGTGAAGAATGCTTTTTGTGAGTTGATAGGTAGAGGAGGTGGTCTAAATGAACCAACCAAGTAGGATTGAAGATAAAATCAAAGGTAATTATGTTTTCTTGTTTAAAAGGGCACTCTATGGTCTCCAGAAATCCCCAAGGGTAGATTTATAATACTTTGACATGCGATTGATTAAAATGCTCAAAATTATAGCATATAGTAAGAGATTTTAGACTATACCACCATTAGATATTGAAGAGATGATATTCTCATCTTTTAGGAGATGTAGCATTAATATACTTTGGATCATCTTAGAAAGGAGTCCAAATTTAAAAGAATTGCATAGAAAACAAGAGATGATCTATACTATGAGGGTAAATGCAGAAGAATGGTTCAAGCGCAACATGTTGAAGGGGAAGAAGGACAATCATAGTGAGAGAGAGGAGACTCCTAATGCTAGAGTGGTGGTTGGCAAAAGGGTCTTAATTAAATTTATTTTCTACTTCATCTTTGAGAGAAATGCCATAGAAGAAATATGTCAATATTCCCAAGATGCATTGAGACACTCTTTAAGGTTTCTTCATGATTAAAGAGTTCTTAAGACAAATTCAGCTTTCACATTGGGGAGGGTGATTTCCTTGAAAAAACCTCTGTTGATCAATCCAACCATTCTCTAGTTCATGTTGTTCAATATATTCTCAAATACGAGGTGGCATAGAGGGAAAAATTGTTTGTTCAACCTCTTAAGAGGAAATGAAACCATGAAATATCCATTAATATTAATATTTTTAGAAACGTTCACCCAAAGAGAGGAGATTATATATCTAAATAGATAATCTAAAGCTATGTCACTCATAGATTGGATGCTCTCAATATTTAAGAAGAGGAATTCTTGATACAATTCCTTTGTGAATTCCATCCTTTCCCAGATTTTTAAAATATCTTCTAAAAAAAAAGGATCTTCCCTTCGTAAATCTTCTCTCCTCTTTATTTACCCTTTAATGGATAGAGAGTTAATCATATGATAGGCCCTATATGAATCATGTTAAATGTCTCTAATTCCCAATGATTTCTTCTTTTTCTTGTGAGTAATATTCCTCATTTTCTCCCTAAGGGACATTCGAAAGACACAAATCATATGCATCATTCAAGATTGGTTCTAGTGTAAATGGATTTTAAAGAATAAAGAACATGTTCAAACAGATGATGATACTTTACACTTGATTAACAATGTTGGAAGCGTACCACTAGTAGACAAGAATAGTGTTCAGAGTACATTTAAGTGATGCTTTACATGTGCCTAGTATTGAGAAGAGCTTAGTTTGAGTTGCTAAGCTTGTGGATCAAGATATGGACTTGATCTTTAATAAGCATGGTTGATTTATACATGACTTGAAGTATGGCAAAAAAATGAAAATCTCTTAGTGATTATGAGAAAATGGGTAGACTATTCACTTTTGATCTAGGGAAACCTCTTTCTAAGAAATTTTATGCCAAGAACAATGTGCACTATAATATACTTGAATTGAGGCAGAAGAGAATTTCATATACATTTGAGAACATTGAAGAGTATGAAGAGCAATCATTAGTTCATGGTTTTGAAAAGATTTTTCATTTAAAATTTGAGAGAATATGTGAAGCATGTTAATGAGACAAACATTAGTATATCAAGTTTCTAAGAAGATAAAAATGTAGAAAAATACCTGTAGAGTCAATTCATAGTGATGTGGCTACTGCTTCTAGAACCAAATCAATTGTTGGCTCACTTTACTTTTTGATATTGATTTATGACTATAATGGAGACACTTGAAATTATTTCTTGAAGCATACAAGTGAAGTTTTTGGATTCTTTGTATAAGTCACGAACATATTTGAGAATCAATTAGGCATTTACATTAAATATTTATGATAAGCTTTTGGGGAGAGAATATATTTCCAAAGAATTTGATCAATATCTTAGTAATCCTGGCATCAAAAGGCAATTTTCTTGAAGCTACACACCACAATGAAATAGTGTTTCAAAACCAATGAAAAGAACATGCTAGACACATTTTGGGCATAAGGTATGAATATGGATGTACATGTCATAAATAGATTTCCAACAAGAATGGTTCAAGATTTCACTCCTTATGAGAGACTATGAAAACATAAACTAAATATGAGCTATCTATAATGTTCTGGGTGCATTTGTTGTGCACATGTGCCTAGTGCATTCAAAGACCATTATGAGCTTAAGTAAAAAACTTGCATATGTGTTGGATACCCAAAAATGAAAAAGGGGATAGAGATGTTATAATCCTATTGCAAAAGAATGTTTAGTGAGTAGAGACTTTATCCTTGAGGGGAATGTCTCATTTTATGCATTCAAAGACATGGATGTGATAGAGAATGACATAATTATGCTATGCATAATGTTCATGATGAGCTAGAGACAAATCGAAGACATTTCTATCCTCAAGAAAGCCAAGATTATGGTTCATATGAGTTTTCTATGCCTGAAACATCATGAAGTGATAAGTGCAAAAGACTATGCAATGAGGAACGAGAAGAAAACACAGATCATGAGAAAGTACATGTTTTATTCACATATCCATGATGACATAGGCCATGGTTACAAAGGTACACGTGGGTTGTTGAAAAATAAGAGAGATAAAAATGTTCCTCCTCATGCAAGAAGAGAAGCAGTTTTAAGATCACATGAAGAAAATCCTTTGTGACGATCTATGAGAGTGCGGCATCCTCTGAAATAGAGTCAATCTATAGAATAAGTCTATGAAGCTTCATTACGTGTACATTATGGAAAGAATCAAAGCAGAAAAGGCATGGAGAGCTCAAAGCCGATCACCCTGTATTGAATGTTCTCTAACTGATCACATTACACAGAATTGTTTTGGGAACCCAAGGAACCAAAAAGAAAGAGGATACAGTGGAGGTGGTTGTGGAAACTGAAGAGCAAGATTCGACAATTTTTATGGATATAATAACAACTACCAAGATGGCCACAAAGGACATACTCCAACAACTATATGGATGATCAAGCTCAAGAAGATTCACTTCTTCTCACAAACATGACTATGAAGGAAGAGAAGGGAGAGGAGCGAGTGTTTTATATCGAAGTCATAAGTCAGAAAAATATATTTGATATATACTATATGTAGAGAAGCATAGGTGAGGCTTCCAAACTGATTTGATGAATTATTACATCCCAAAAAACTGCCCTTCATGGGAACTTAGTTATAGGTTTACTTCCATCGGTGTAGCTCCACGGTTTGAATCTCCATTTTGAACTTTACAAGCTTAGTTTGATGTGGTTATTTGAGTAATATACATACCATGTTCTTTGTAAATTACTAAGAATCCAAGGAAGCATGTGAGTTGTGCTAAATCAGTGATTTTGAATTCTTGTTTCATTTGTTGCTTGATCTCTCTTATACTTTCCGCATGAACATATACACTAAGATACGTGTCTTCGCCTTGTGACCTCTTTACAAATAAAGAGGGATCTGCCTTGCTTATTAGAAATCCTCTTGTATACAGAGATAATTTCATGACTATTGGTTAGGATAATTTCATCAACACATAGATAGATTATTGACTCTATATGAGACCTCTTTACAAATAAAAAGAGATCTTCTTTTCTTACTACGAAGCTTTCATCTTGTAGGTATATAAGCAAGCTATGGTTCAAAGTTCCTACGGCTTGCTTCAATCCATAGAGTTATCGTATCAACCTACATACATAATCAAGATCATGTGAATCACAAAAACCAAGGGTTTGTACATATATGCCATCTGTGAAATCCATTGAGGAGAGCATTCTTGATATCCTCAGGTATACCTTCCCATTTTTGAGAGCGGGAATACTCATCAGTACTCTAACTGTACGTATTCATTTTGAGCATACACTTTCGAGAGCGTCGCTGCTTTTGATTTACACTCTTTGTTAGCACGTTGCAATTGACTATCGTCTCTTTTGATGCAGCTGACTATCGTTAGAAACAAACAACAACCTGTCAAATTTAGGCCTCGCGTATCACGTCTTTAGGCGGATTTTGCGGCACGCGAGTAGGTTTCAACGATCATCTATTTCTTGAAGTTCATCTCTCGCTGCCACTAAGCTCATGAGGTCATGACTCATGGGCTCCCTCTCTCTGTCTCTCTCTCATGGCCTCTCTCTCTCTGTCTCTGTCTCTTTCTCTGTCTCTCTCCTCTCTCTCTGTGTCTCCCTCCGTCTCTCTCTCTCTGTCTCTCTCATGGGCTCTCTCTCTCTCGCCCTCTCCCTCTCTCTCTCTCTTAAGCACAGAAGATTGGTTCAAGCCAGACAAGCACCTTCTTGACAAGTACTTGAATTATATCTTCTCTCTTTTTTTTGGGACCTTTTTGTCATTTTATTGCTCGGAAATAAACTTCAAATTATTCTCAATGTCATCGGCTGATTTTTTTTAATGCTCCATACAATTTCTAATTGAAAAAGTCTTGTAAGTTTATATTTAATACAAGTCCGGGAGAGTAGGCTAAGGCCGAACTTATTTTATATAAAAAAAAGATCATTTTGGCATATTCATAATGCTTATAAAAGTTGGATCCCTTGTAAGCATGATAACATAAACATTTCTATAATGAATAAACACCTTCTCGACAAGTACTTGGAACGTTTTTGTCATTTTATTGCTCGGACATAAACTTCAAACTAATGACAATGTCATCGGTTGATTTGTTTTAATGCTCCATACAATTTCTAATTGAAAAGCTCATTTAATACAAGCCCGGAAGAGTAGGCTAAGGCCGAACTTCTTTTATATATAGAAAAAAGGTCATTTGGGCTAAAGTCTCTTAACTTTATGCATATTTTCATTCTTAAACAAATAAAGACTTTTTGCAAACTCACCTCGAAAAGCCATCTCCAGTTAGAGTGTTCTCACGTTGTTCCATACTTTCTATGGAAATATACAAAATTTCTGCCCCAAAAAAAGAGACCTTAATGTGAAAGAAAGAAACATACCAATTAAATGTTTTTTTTTTCTAACAAGGAAAATCAGCAACCCCCTGATAAAAGAGACGAAGGGATAATTAGTCTTGTTTGTACCTTTTTATATCTCTCTTCAATTTCCTTCAATTGAATATTTGAAAATAACACCAATAAGCTAGAGGTGTTTCTCGTTTTAAGAAATTAATTTTGCCTCTCCTCTTCTTTTTTTGGTTTCCAACAAGAATTAATTACACATTAGCCATATCAATCGTATTTAGGATGTCAGATTTATCACTCTTCTTAGGAAGTCAGATTTAAGGTTTCTTTGTGATAAAATAAATGCCAGGACAAATTTATCTTTCACATAGGGAGGGTGATTCCGTTGAAAAATCTTCTATTGATTAATTTGACCACTTTGTCCTTCAGGTCGTTCAATACATTCTCAAATATTAAGTGGAAGAATTGTTTGTTCACCGTCTTAAGAGGGAAGGAAGCCAAGAAATTTCCATTAATATCAATATCGTTCGAAAGAAGGAAGGAACCTATATGGCTGCATACTTGGAGATGAGATGATGCCAATCCTCAAAATAAAGGATCAGCCAATGCAAGAAAAGCAATAAAGTTTGGATGCATGATGCTCCAAGGATGCTTTGGAATTGTCATACATTCTCTACTCTACATCTGATTTTTTAGTCCCTCACATTAGGAATTGCAAGACATCTCAAGAAATAGGGTATGCTCTAGAAGCATTCTTCTCATCAAGCATTTTGTCACCAAGATGGACATTGCATAAGAATTAAAAAAATTATTGATGAAGAAAAAAATAGTAAAGCAATTCATCAATGCCCTAAAGGCTAATGCAAAATGGGAGCCTTCACCATAGCTAAGGACCTTTACATGAACATGCAAGCTCTTGAATTTAACACACTTATGGGAGAATTGCTCATATATGATGCCAAGATTATGAAGAGAGAAAAAAAAAAGATAATCAATCCTATAGTCTATATACATATAAGATTCAAACCAAGTATAACAAAGAAAAAGGTAATAGGATGAAGAGATATAGGATGTAGAAAAAAAGGGGAGATCTCCAAACCCATCACCTTATGCTAAATATTTTCAAACATTATAGAGAATTTTTTTAGGAACCCAAGGAACCAAAGGGGACAAGGGTACAACAGAAGATGCTATGGAAACCCAAGAGAAAGATTCCACATTTATTTATGGATATAATAACAACTACCAAGGTGGATAAAAAGGAAGGACATACTACAACAACTATACAGATGATCAAGCTCAAGAAGATTTACTTCTTCTCATGAACATGACTATGAAGGAAGAGAAAGGGATAGGAAGAAAGGTTTTATATTCAAGTCACAAGTGCGAGAATAAAATATCCCTTAGTTCACTTTCCCTTTGAGATACCTTGTAGCCTCCATGTGTGACTTCCTAGCTGTGTGCATAGTTTTACTGAAATACTCAAAGTATAGTTGATATCTACGCTAATGAGGGAAGCATGGTTGAGGATTCCAACATAATTTAATGAATTAATACATGTCATTAAATTACCATTCATGGGAACTTGGTTAGAGGTTCAATTCCATAGGTGTAGCTGCATGGATTTTTTTCTCCATTTTGAACGCTACAAGATTTCTTTGAATTAGGAAAAATCCAAGGAAATATGTGAGTTGCACGAAGTTAATGATTTTGAAAACTTCTTTCATTTGTTGCTTGACCTTTCTTATACCTTTTGCATCAACATATATAGTAAGATATGTGTCCTCTTCTTGTGGCATGTTTACAAATAAAGAGGGATCTTCTTTTCTTATTAGGAATCCTATTAGGATAATTTTATCATCGCATACAGAGAGATAATCTCATCGTTACTTGTTAGGATAATTTCATCAACATATAGATAGATTATTCAATCTCCATGAGACCTCTTTACAAATATAAAGGGATCTTCTCTAGTTCCTAGGAATCCTTCATCTTGTAGGTATGTAATCAACGTATGGTTTAAAGCTCTTACAGCTTGCTTCAATCCATATAGATCTCTTCTCAATCCATATAGATAATCAAGATAATGTGAATCATAAAAAGCAAGGATTTCAGCCATATATGCCTTCTGTGAAATCCATCCATTCAAGAAAGCATTTTTGACATCATCAGGTATATGTTTCCATTTTTGAGAGTGGAAATACTCATCAATACTCTAATTTTACATGACATTCATTTAGAGCACCCCCTTTAGAGAGCATGTCTCCTTGATGTTTACTCCCCCATCAACTTTCAAATTATTTACACTCCTTGGTAGCAACATTGCTCTAGATGTAACTCACTATCATTGTTACAAACAAACGAAAACCTATCATATTACATTTTGTTATGTCCATCAAATTTAGATTATAACATTTTTCGGGTATGGCAACATACATGTGCATTCTCTCTTTGTGACTGAACTGGATGGCCATTTTTACTGGAGTGAAAATGCAGATGTGACGATTCAAGATAGAATCGACTATCTCTTATCATATGTAGTTTCTGTCCCACTACACATCACGTCTTTTGGTATATTTTGTCGCATGTGAGGTGCTTTTTAACGACCAACTATTTCCTCAAGTCATTTCTTTTTCTCACTAAGCTCAATGATGATGACTCATGATGCAGTCCCGAAACTACCTCTCTCTCTCTAGATTAGATCTGACCTAAGGAAGCACAGAAAATTATTGAAGCTAGACATAGTGAGTGAGGGTAGATCCCTAATGCTTATAAAAATTGGATCCTTTATTAGCATGATGATGTAGAAATTTCTATAATGAATAATCACCTTCTCGACAAGTTCTTGAATATTATAATATTATCGAAAATCTCTTGAATATTATATCAATAAGTTTTATAATGAAAAAGAACCTTCTGCACAAGTTCTTGAATAAGCACCTTCTAGAAGATTTGGAAGTGAAATTTCTTTTGTGCATGAGGATCTCGTTCATATTGTCATAATTTTTCCGCCACAAGCCCTTTAGCTATGAAATAGACTTTAAACTATTGTCATGTCATCGAGTGATCTATATTATTTGGGCTAAATTCTCTGGACTCTATGCATATCTTATTTCTTAATGGGATATATTTTAATAACAAAAAATCAAATAAAGCCTTTTTGTCTCACCTTGAAAAGCCATCTCTAGTAAGAACTATCAAGTTCATGCGATCTCCCATTGTTCCATACTTTCTATAGAGAGATACAAAATTTCTCCCCAAAAAGAGACTTTAATGTGGAAGAAGGAAACATACCAATGAAATGGTTTTTTCCAACAAAGAAAATCAACAACTCCCTTAAGAGACCTAGAGGAAAAGAAGCCTAAAAGTAGTTAAGGTCTAATGATCCTCGTTTGGATCTCTTTATATCTCTCTTTGTTTTTCTTCGTTTGTACCTCTTCATATCTGTCTTGTATGTTCTTCTTTTGGTCCTTGATTCAAGGGAAATTCTAGTGTGGCATCTCTAGCTTATGAAATTCTTTATCCATGAGACTCTAATAGCAAACGAAGTGTATGGTGGAGGGGATAAAAAATTTAAACTGAAATCGCAATGCAGTAGAATTAATTTCTTGAATTTCCGATCCTAGTCTTAGGTCATACAAATTCACAATTCCATCTCCATTGCAAGAACACTCCAAGTTTAGCCTAGTGTATCCTCTTGACATCCATGATTGAGGACAAGTTAGTGTGATGGTTGTGAAAGGGTCTTAAGAAAGATTAGTTTTGTACTTAATCTTTGAAAGAAATGCCATAGAGAAAATTTTTAGAGATTCCCAAGATGCATTGGGAAAATCTTGAAGGTTTCTTCAAGATAAAAGAATTCTTAAGAAAAATTCCTATTTCAAATTGGAGAGAGTGACTCCATTGAAAAAGCCTTGATTGATCTAGTCGAACATTCTGTCCTTGAAGTTGTTGAATACATTCACAAATAGGAAGTGGCCCAAGGGGCAGCATTGTTTGTTCACCCTCTTAAGAGGGAATAAAGCCACGGAATCTACCTTTAATATTAATATTTGTAGAGGCATTCACCGAATGAGCGGAGATCATATATCTCAATACGT
Source organism: Ceratopteris richardii (assembly GCA_020310875.1). Classification (NCBI taxonomy): domain Eukaryota; kingdom Viridiplantae; phylum Streptophyta; class Polypodiopsida; order Polypodiales; family Pteridaceae; genus Ceratopteris; species Ceratopteris richardii. The sequence continues at coordinate 54,019,280 of CM035443.1, forward strand.
AATCTAGAACTATGATCAGTCACAGATTGAATGTTTCAATCCTTAATAAGAGGATGCCGCGATAGAATTTCCACTTGAATTCTAGCCTTTCTTAAGTTTCTAAAACCGCTTCCAAAATGGATTTTCCCTTCATAAATCTTTTGTCCGCTGTAGTTATCCATTAATGGAGGAAGAGAGTTAATCGTGTGATTGAACCTATCTTGAGCATGTTAAATGGCTCTAGTTCTTAATGATTTCTTCTCTTTCTTGTGAATAATTTTCCATATTTTATCCTCCAGGTACATGGGAAGGACACTAACTTTAGCTTTCTTCCTAGAATATGGTGAGAGTGTGGAGGTGTTCACAATCAGGGTTGATCGGGCTCGATCAAAGCACACATAAGCTATATCAAACTAATGAGTGTTGGAAGGTTTATGTGATATGAATGTGAAAGTGAAGACAAATTTAGGTATTGAGAGGAGAGATGTAATGATTTGGGTGTGGGAATGGGAATGTATGAATCTGAGCTAAATCCATGGACATGAATGGTTATAATACTAAAATACTATACATATGAATCATACTTAAAGGAAGAATGTTCCAAAAGGAGTTTCATATACAAAAACAAGATCAATGCATGTACATGGATCATGATCACAATAATAAACACAAAAAAGAATCTATCTTAAAAGAAGAGATGATCCATAAGGAGTTTCCTAAACACTTTGAAGATTAATACATATACATGGGTGATTCTAGATGCTATGTATACATATAGGTAATAGATTATGAATATAAAGATAATTATCCCTCTAATACATAGAAAGACTTGGAGGCATACATGTTAAAAAAAAAACACTTAGTAGATAGGAGACATGGAGACAATGTGACTTAATATAAAAGAGATTGTAATGCAATACATGAACATGAGCATCATGAAACCTCACGCTAGGAAATGTAATGGTAAAAGGTAGTTCCCATGACCATCCCGCCATGATATTTCAACTGAATCCCACACGTGAGAGGATGGGAACCGCTTGATTCAATCTACAAAGTTGTGATTATTACACTTTGATGTCTTTCCTATGGAATTTTCAGCATATGATAACTCTTTATCATTTATGTGGTAGTCTAAATAAGTTCAGTTTTTGAATAGATGATATAAGTTTAGGTTTACCACCTCAACAATAAACCAAGTCATATCTCATTTGGTAGACTCATATCTCATTCCACTCAGGGTATAGACTCGTTGGTTCCATCTTTTTCTGAAAAAACCAAACAATTATGTGTGTTATTAGCAAGTTTTTGAAATCGAAAGGTTTTTCTTAGGATAAAATATCATTATATGAACTATCATATACAAGACTCCTTATATACATATCGTTTTGCAGAAAGTATTGAAATAAGTGAAACTAAAGAAATATAAGGGTTGGACTAGGGGGGGGCATATAAAGGCAATGGACCTATTACACCATTTCGAGTGTTTTGCAAGAAGAGGAAAACATACAGGTACATGTTTTGCATATGTCCCCACTCGAATTTCATATCCCATAACACTACTATTGTAAATTTCTCTCTCTCTCTCTCTGTCTCTCTCTCTCTCCTCTCTCCCTCTATGGAATTGCAGAATAAGAAGTTGACCATCATATGTAGGGACCAACATCCTATTGCTTATCACAAGATCATGAATAAGCTCCTCTTTGATGATGCATGTCAATTTCCGTGTGCATTTATAGAATGTATGTACCTTATTTATCCTTTCGTGTGGCCTCTTCTCCTTATTTTTTCTTTCATAGTGCAAGCACTTTACATTCTACATCATTTTTACTTTGGATGAAAGATAGGATGATATATCTTACAAACAAAACTTATTTTCTCATGAATTTATAAATAAAACCTAGTTTCTTGCCTACAACACTTCACATTTTTCCATCATCAGTCGATTGGTATAAGTGACCATCATATTTAGGGAGGAGAGGTTCTTAATGCTTTCTCTAACAACAATGATTGATTAGATGCCTTCTTAAAATAATGAAATAAGTTCATCTTTGATCATGTCAAATCTAAAAATATAACCTTGAAATCAGATCCTCTTTTTCAATGATTTTTTGAGGGACAATGATAACCAAAATTTATCGCTCTCATAAAAATAGTTGCCATTTTTCCATGATATTTCTTTTGAGTGGGGCTGAGCTTAGTATTTCTCTCTCTGAATCCTTGAGCCATTCTCTTAAGAACCCTATTTATTTTAATTTAGTGAATTTCTATTCTAATTAAGGACTCCAAGAAGAGAGGGCTTGGCATGTATTTTTTTCCATATTAATTTGCATCTTTCTTCATTAATCAATATTTGAAATTGATTTCTTCACACTCAATCCTTATTGTTGGACCGTTTAAATCTTGATTCCTATCCCCATTTTAAGAACCCAAAAACCGCAACTAAGGACCTTTACAGAAAACATTCAAGTTTCTCACCTGAAAACACTTATGGGAGAATTCTTCACACATGAAGCAAAGCTTATGAAGAATAAAAACAATAAGAAAGATAATTAATCATGTACTTTGTATATATAAGATTTAAAGCAAGGATAACAAAGCGAAATGTAACTAGTTTGACGATGAAGGAAGTACATCCAAAGTCAGCTTTGTAGGTAGAGGTAGAGGCTCAAGATGAAGAGGTTAAGGATGTAGAAAAGGCATGGAGAGCTCAAAGCCCATCACCCTATATTGAATGTTCTCTAGCTGAGCGCATTACAAAGAATCGTTTTGGGAACCCAAGGAACCAAAGAGAATGCGGATACAATAGAGGTGACTGTGGATATAATAACAACTACCAAGGTGGCCACAAAGGAAGGACATACTACGACAACTATATAGATGATCAAGCTCAAGAAGATTCACGTCTTCTTATGAACATGACTATGAAGGAGGAAAAGGGAGAGGAGCAAGTGTTTTATATCGAAGTCATAAGTGGAAAAAATATATTTGATATATACTAATCGTAGAGAAGTATAGTTGAGGCTTCCAAACTGACTTGATGAATCAGTACATCCCAAAAAACTACCCTTCATGGCACTTAGTTATAGATTTACTTCCATCGGTGTAGGTTTTGAATCTCCATTTGGAGCTTTACAAGCTTAGTTTGATGTGATTGTTTGAGTAAGGTACATACCATGTTCTTTGTAAATTCCTAACAATCCAAGGAAGTATGTGAGTTGTGCTAAATCAGTGATTTTTCTTCTTATACTTTCCGCATCATCATATACACTAAGATACGTGTCTTCCCCTTTTGACCTCTTTACAAATAAAGAGGGATCTGCCTTTCCTATTAGAAATCCTCTTAGGATGATTTCATCAACATATATACAGAGATAATTTCATCATTTTGTTATGTCCGTCAAATTCAGGCCTTGCGTATAACATTCCCACACTAGAGTATAACATTGTGAGGGGATGAGTACACCTTTCTTTTTTTTTGTGAGTGAAGTGGATGGCAAATGCAGTTGTGAAGACTATCTCATATCATATGATATGTAATGTCTCTTGGCGAATTTTGTGGCACGCAAGGAGCTTTCAACGATCGTCGCTGCCACTAAGCTCTTTCTCTCTCTCGGTCTCTCTCTCTCTCTCTGTCTCTCTCTCATAGGCTCTCTCTCTCTCTCCCTATCTCTCTCATGGGCTCTCTCTCTCTCTCCCTCTCTCTCTCTCTCTGTGTCTCACGATTATACCTTATCTATGGAAGCACAGAAGAATGGCTCAACCATAGTGACTATACCTTATCACAGAAGCACAGAAGAATGGAATCCCTTGTAAAAGTTCTTGAATTATATCTTCTTCCGTTTTTTTCGGAACTTTTTTGTCATTTTTTGTCAATGTCATCGGCTGATTGTTTTTAATGCTCCATACAATTTTTAATTGAAAAGGCCGTTTGGGGGTCCGTGGAGAGTAGGCTCAGGCCGAGCTTTTTTTATATAAAAGAAAAGGTCATTGGAGCTAAAGTCTCTTGACTTTAATGCATATTTTCTTTCTTAAACAAATAAAACCTTTTTGTGATCTCACCTCGAAAGGCCATCTCCAGTAAGAGCGATCTCACAATGTTCCATACTTTCTATGGAAAGATACAAAATCTCTGCCCCTAAAAGAAGAGACCTTAATGTGAAAGCAAGAAACATACCAATGAAATGGTTTTTTTTTCTAACAAGGCAAATCAGCAACCCCCTCATAAAAGAGACGAAGGGATAATTAGCCTTGTTTGTACCTTTTTATATCTCACTTGAATTTTCTTCAATTGAATATTCGAAAATAAAACCAATAAACTAGATATATTTCTCGTTTTTAGAAATTACTTTTGCCTCTCCTCCTTTTTTTCTTTTTCTTTCCAGCAAGAATTTATCATACATTGGCCATATAAATCGTCTTTAGGATGCCGGATTTATCACTCTTCTTAGGGAGACTAAAGATGTCCATTTTTATCTTGGGAAACCCCTTCTATTAGGGTCCTTCGTTCGAAGGAGCATACATACACACACATACACACACACACACATCTACACATTTACACATGCATACATACACACATACATGTACACACATGCATGCTTACATACACACACATATACACACATGCATCATTACATACACACACATATGCACACATGCATGCATACACACACATACAAATATACACACATGCATACATACACACACACACATGCATACACACATACATACACACATACATACACACACATATATACGCATATGCATACATACACATACACACACATATACACACATACATACACACACATACATACATACACACACATACATACACACATATAAACACATGCATGCATACATACACAAACATATACACACATGCATGCATACACACATATGCACATATACACACATGCATACATACACACACACATGCATACAGGCATACATACAGACATACATATACACATATGTATACACACATACATACACACATACATACACACATATACACACATGCATGCATACATACACACACATACACATATACACACATGCATGCATACATACACACACATACACATATACACACATGCATACATAAACATAGGAAAATAGAGCATACATATACACAGACATACACACACACATACATCTACACATTTACACATGCATACATACACACATACATGTACACACATGCATGCTTACATACACACACATATACACACATGCATGCTTACATACACACAGATATACACACATGCATTCATGCACACACATACATACACACATGCATTCATACACACACATACACACATGCATGCATACATACACAGACATACACATATACACACATTCATACATACACATAGGAAAACAAAGCATACATACACACACACATACACACACATCTACACATTTACACATGCATACATACAAACATACATGTACACACATGCATGCTTACATACACACACATATATACACATGCATGCTTACATACACACACATATACACACATGCATGCTTACATACACACACATATATACATATGCATGCATACACACACATAGATACACACATGCATGCATACACACACATACATACACACATGCATGCATACATACACACACATACACATATACACACATGCATGCATACATACGCACACATACACATATACACACATGCATGCATACATATACACACATACACATATACACACATGCATACATATACACACATGCATACATACACACACATGTACACACATGCATACATACACACACACATGCATACACACATACATACAGACACATATATACACATATGCATACATACACATACACACACATACATATACACACACATAAGCTAGTGCTTTAATTAAATATATAAATTTTTGATTTTGAAGTTTTTTTTTTACATCAAATATATAAAAATAGGATTAGGGTTTTTACGCTATTTACACATACATACACATACACATATATATAAATATATATTTGAAATAGGGTTTTAGGTTTTTACGATTAGGATTAGGGTTTTAGGGTTTC